>JAFJYG010000543.1:0-36491 GCA_017366145.1 Cadophora sp. M221
CCTCGCAACAGCCTTCCCCTCCCCCCCTCCATTCTGGAAATCCTTCACGCCAGAGAACACCACACGAATCGCCGCGCTGCGAGCTGCCGAACTCTCATTCCTGCGACAAGCACAAGATCCTACGAAAGAAGTGCCCGTACGAATCCTCGATCTGCCGGCCGAGCTGAGGAATCTACAACCGCCTGAATTGCCAGTGGATGGGAGTTATAGGTGTTTTGGGGATCCATTTAGGGTATGTTTTATGCGGAATGCTCTACTATTTGGGGGAGATGGGCGGGGATGTTTGTATGGATTGCATTGGATTGGAATTGAATGGAATGAAGGGTGCTGATCAGGATATAGCTCGATGAACCACTTCCTACACTGCAAGCTCTTGGGCTGGAGCAGTTGTACACACCGCCTGGGACACCGAATGGCAGTAGTAAACATGCAGATCGCGCATTCATCTTGAAGCGCATTGCGAAATCGCTGCTGTTGAACTTCTTGGAGCTGGTTGGGATTATGAGTATAGATCCGGAGCAGGTACTTCTCTCCTCTCCATTGCTGCCCTATCACCCCAGAAGCGTGTCTTTACTTCCGCGGATAAATTCATCCCAACTCACGATTGGAATAGTACGCAGAGAAAGTCGACCATATCAAAACCCTCTTCGTGAACTTCCACCATCTCCTGAACGAATACCGACCACATCAAGCGAGGGAGAGTTTGATCTTGATGATGCAGGATCAATTGGAGCGGTCGAGATCTGAGACGAGGGCTATAGGAGAGATGAAGAAGAAGGTTGAAGGGATCTTGGAGGGGTTGAGTGTTGGTCTTGGTGTGGAGAAGAACGGGTTGGGGAATGTAGTAGATGTTGGACAAGAGAGGGAAGTAGTGGAGGAGGGGAGGGATGTTTGGGAGGAGTTAGAGAGGGAGTTTGGCGTTGTTTAAAACTTGGGGGTACCGGGAGATATCAAGGCGTTTGGTTGGATGGGGACCAGATTCTAGATGTTGGTTCGAGGGAGGGTTATGTACCCGCGAAGTCATACAATGATAGAGTGCTCAACAATAACCGAACAACCTCCTCATATCCCATAAGCACCAATACCCACTTGAAGTTCTTGAGCGTAGCAAGAACGGGGGTTTGGGGGTTTACCCCCAGGAAAAGAGCTTGCTTAGTAGATAAGTAGCGTGTTGGTGGATAAGTAGCGTGTTGGTGGATGACGCTCCGCTGGCCCTCCGGGGGCCACTGCCGTGGAGGCAGTCTCTGCGATCCAACCCAACTTCATATATCACTCGAGATACTATGCTATTCCGTGCCATAGCACAACATAAGGGAAGAGTGCACAATCATCAATGCAAGATCCATTGTCATATTCGTCGTTTCCTCGCAAAAAAGGCATCGATATATCTCCTCCATTCCAACGCTCGCAAAGTATCCCTCGAACCCCGATCAACCAGACCAAGCTCGTCCCTTGACATCAGAAAAAACCGACGCAGTAAAGACACGCAAAGATCGAAAAGCCGTGGTATATCCTTGCCTTCCCTTCCCATTCCATCCCCATCCAATGCCTATCCCATCTCCCTCGGCCCCTTCTCTGAAAATCTAGATCCCTCCCAGGGTAGGTACAGAGTACAAGCCCCTACATCACAGTACAAGGAATAGGAATGCAGCAGCACTCATAGCCATCACACTCAATACATTTTGTCTTTCCTGCTGCGCCGCCCTCGCCCTTGACGATGCTGCTTATGGTCGAGGAGGCCGCTGAGCCGGGACCGTTGCGGTTGACGAGGGTGGATGAGGTGGAGGTGCACATTTTGGTGGCGGGGGTTTGTTGTTTGTTTGTGGTTTGTTGTTGGTGGTTGGTGAGGTGAGGCTGGGATGATGTCAGTTACAGTTCTTCTTTTAGTCCAGCCTTGGGAGATTGGTAGAGTAGAAGGAGGAAGAGGTAGATATAGAAGCTATATCACTTCTTCTATCTAAAGGTTAAAGAGAGATAAACTCACGAATAACTCTTAAGCTGATGTTTCTTTGTTGTTTGAAAGAGGGAGAGTTAGTTAATAGACTAGAGAAGACTTGTAGTCAATATAAAGTAACCAGCGGGTTGATAGCCGCTTTTAAGTGCATGAAGTGGCAGCTGGAGTCCAGCTTGTGAGTGGTCTCGATTCAAAGATCCACGCAATCGAGGTGGCGTGGCTGCATGCTGCATGGGATGGGGCTGGGCTAAGCCACAAGATTGACTGGATTCGATTGATTCACATGAGCGGGGTTTGGTAAGTTCGGCTATTCTTAGGGTTTATGGTATTTCTTCGGGAGTAAGGTATATTTTCATAAATTGAAAAACCGCTTCTCGGTTGACTGTTATGTATGGGTTGTTTACTGTCGTTGAAATAAAGTGGCAGTCAGATCAGATGTGGCTCCGAGAGGATGTCAGAACTTAAAACTGGACCAGGTACGAGTGCGGGATTTCAACAGGGGTCTGCTTGGCGTGTCTACGCCATCAATGCACTCGATTCCACTGCCTTCCAAGCGCAGAAGTATATCCTCAACTTCCTGTGCCAGTCTGATGTCAGGGTTCTGTTTCCTCTGTCTCTTAAGTTCATCGCACACCCCGTACACCTTGCACCACCCACCAAAACACCTAATGCCTTTCCCCGCAGATCACCAATCTCATCCACACAACATCTCTCGATTCAAAAAGTCAGGGGCTTCCAGGTTGATACCACATGAACCTCGAACGGCAGATGGCGGCCCTTTTGCCGGCAACATGCATACATACAAGCACCGTTACATTTTAGGCAGATTTATAGATTGGTTCATGAATCATTTGGATCTATTGGGCGAGATGGCAATTCCAACAGGAAATGCTTCTCTGTTTAGAGTGACCGTTACTCCCGTGAGCCGTTGAGTACGAGATGAGTTGAAATGAAATGTACGACTGGCGGAAGAGAATTGAGAAGGCGCGGGAGGGTGCCTGCCTTCCTGCCCTGTCGAGTAAATAAAAGAGAGAGGAGAGGAGATTAAGCGAGGTGGTGATGTCAAAAGCAGAACTTCAACTTCGACCTCGTCTGATATTCATTTTCGTCTTTCGTCAACTTCATCTTTCTCTCCACCACCGCAATCATCAATCGATCTAAGTCAACAACTCTCAACTTCCATCAACATGATCTCCTTCCTTGTTTTGATATCTGCCCTCCTTGCAGCCACCACCGCCCAAGTCTTCACCTTGACAACCTACCTCCCCAACTCCCCTCTCAACAACCAAAAGATCCATGCCGCTGGTCAAGCTTTCTATCTCGGTCTCGGGGGTCCTACCACTTATTGTCCTACCGTTGTTGGTGCAGCTTGTCCCAATGCTACCGATACAATTCTGGCTGGTATGAGTTCCATGTGGGTAGGTATTGAGCATCCTCCTCGCGGGTTGAATAGATCGATTGAGTTTAGCATGTATGCACAGAGACAAAGTACTGATAATACATCAGGTTGAAGTCCCAGGTGGCCAACAAACCTACATTCGGTCTGATGGTTCACTCGGATACACCCAAGCTCACTCTGCTTATGTCCCTACTGATGCCTACCGTGGTGGTTTCGTCAATGTGACTATCAGCTCTGACTGCTCGTCTGATATCAATGTCTTCACCTGGAAGGCTCCTGATGGATCGAGTGGTTAGTTGATTCCCCACTTCTCTCTCCTCCTTCCAGTTCATTCATCGCTGCTCGATACAAAACATCGACTGACATGTGCCCCACAGAAGGCATTCTCGCTTGTCCAGACGTCCCATTCTACATGGAGAATATCGCCACCTATCAGATCTATGCTAGAACCCCACAGTTCAATCTTACCGATTGTATTGAGTTGGAGGGCTTGGTGCCAACTACTGTGCCTCAACCAGCTCCTTATGGTGCTTGGCAATACGTCTAAGACCGCGGAGAAGATTTGTGGTTCGAGAGATAGTGGGTATCAGGATGAGTTTGCTAGATTTGCTTGGTTTGATTGATACCGGGAAATGATACAGGGGCGATGATGTGAGTGGGATAGTTGATGATTTGCTTTAGTTTGCTTCACAGATGGGAATATCTACGAGGATATCATGCATGTCACTTTCTAGACTCTGAAAATTAAAATGAGATTCCTCCTCTACTAAGCTCTGCACTTTTTCCATTTGCTTCTTCCTCAAAATGAAACGCTGTACTATACTATGTCAATCAGCTGCGCCATACCAAGCGCCACCCAACGCTCTCACTCCCATCTACGTCCCCATCTTAGCTAAGTCCTTAGCCATCTCGCACCTCACGTAATCAAGAAGCCTACCGTACTTAAACCCCCCTACCACCCCTCCCAACAATCCACCGGAGGATGCCATCTCTCATCAAGACAGTTCGGCAATGTGTCCCTCAAGCAATAGTCCTCCAGGCCAGGGATATAGCAAACCAGCGCTTTTCGGATAGTTGAGACTGATGGCTTAGAGGCTGGCGCGGGTGCAGAGGGAGAGGCTAGAGAGTTTGGGGTTGGGGGGCTGAGAACTATGTAGTGGATTCCAATGGTGATGGCTAGGAGGGCGATGATGATGTGCTCGTGCTTGAGTTCTGGAGTTCGCGTTGGCGTTGCGTTTCCTGGTTTTGTAGGTGCAGACTCTACCTTTGGGTGTTTGTGGGGGTTTGTGGGGATAAGTGTGAGACGATACTCTCCTCTCCTTTGCTCTGCTCCGTACTTAACTAATTTAAAAGGAGCGAGCCATTCAGTCTTGATCCGGATTCTCATTAATACCGTACAATTTCCTAGAAGCAAAGGAGGAAGCTGCAAACGGCCAGGCGAAAGTTTCCTTATTGGATTTTGTTCTAGCCGTCACTCGGAACCATTTGGTGTTTTTTTTCCCCCGCACGTGTTTAGGGAGATATGGAATTTGAATAATTGCCAAGGGGCAAGCAACAGTCATCTAAACCAGCTACCTCATGATATAAAGTGGGTATCCCTTTGAATTACCGTTCTTCAAAGAAACCCAGAGGAAAATTTCGGTGTGCTGCTTTTGGCTAGCCGTAGATTTCGCTTTGAAACTTGGCTACCTCGAGTCTTTGTTCTTCTCCTTGGCTTTCTTTCTTATCTCCAAACTTTCAACCGCATGCATCCAAGTCACGAAAGACAAATAATCTCGTCGCGTTATTGATATTCCTAGTTGGCATTTAGCAATTGCTATTGGGAATGGTCTAGGAGCACTGTGGCTTTCAAGAATCCATTGGTCGAGAACGTCGTACGAGTACCAAGATTGCGACTTACTCTAAGTGCATATTTACCCACTGGAGCAAGACTGTAACTGCCTTTCAATGAGCAGGTCTGGCTGCTATACGCTGAACGAAGAGTGGACGACAGGCGTGAATTGAAGATTCTCTGGTGGGTGAGCCTGAATCCCAGTGCTACCCTAGTTTATTTTCGTTCATTCCTAGTTTAAGAAGGGCTATAAGTGTAGTAAAAAATAGTGGAGTTCGCTTGAAGAGGACAATAGGAAAATTGGAGATTGGAAATAAAAGCAAGTTGCTTGAGGATTCAGATAATATATCGGGCCGAAGACAAAGAAAATTTTCATGGATTCCTCCCGGCGACTCTCCCCCAGGCGGTTTAGCCAAATAACGCTGCATTTATAATACATTCCCAAATTTTAGTGCCCAGTGTCAAAGAAGTAATGATGTCGTTGTTGAGATCTTGGCGGCGAGATGTAGGATCCAATAAAATCACTAAGGCTTACCAAGATTAGCCACTTGATGAAGAGCTCAAACTGAGGTCACAAAGCCAAATACTAAATGGGACAGGAATTCTAACTTCAAGGGTTAAAACAGGAACAATTCAAAACAAATCAGAGAAGGGTGAAGGGAGATCTTGCTACATTTGCGACTACCTTAACAGATTAATGAAATAACTCAAAGGTTGGCTACGAACAATCTACCCCTCCTTGGGGAGAAAGAGTGACGGCCGGAAATTTAACCTATCACCCTTGTCAGTTACCTTGATATGCAACGCCGAATTTGCAGGAGGATTCTCAATACAATCAAGGTAGGTGCTGGTCTTACTCACATCCTCCCAAATCTCCACAACTGCGGTTTGCTCGTGAGGTGCACAAGCGAGCTTCGCGACGATATCAGACTTCGTGAACCGAGCGATCAGTGGATCGCTCTCAGATGACTGGAGCGAAACCCATGTGGGATGGCCACTTACTAGAAGGGGGACGTAGAAGCGGATCTGCTCTGGGGATGTGCGAGAAGATTTGGTCATCACCCTGGTGATTGTTCCGCATGGGGCCAAGAACCTTTCATTGTCTCTTTTGTTCAGGTGCGAGATTGTGGTCGAGGAAGCTCGAGTAGGTGGGGAAGAGGATGTTGTGATGGCATACAGCGGGGTTGTCATGTATGGGCGCGATATTGGCACAGCAGAATACTCTCGTGGCGGTGGAAGCCATGGTCTCGTTTTGGGGCTGTGAGAGAAATAGAAGTATCGATTCGAAAGGTAATGAATATGGAGTGGAAATGTATTTGGGAATATGCGGTAAGAATGACCTTGGGGAAGATTGCGGTGCTATTTATGCCAAAAAGAATATTTCATACGGTACGGTTTTTGAACAGCCTGGACAAAGGTGACGCCACTCTCTTCAAGGAAAAGAGAGGCGAAAGAAAACATGAGCTTTTTCTCATCGATGTTGAAACTCAAGTGAAAGGATCTTCTATTAACTTTTCAGGAGATCTTGTATTTCTTAGTAGAGTGAGATCGAAGCTTCTTGTCAAGAAATCACGTAAATCAATCATGAGTTGACTCTTTCATGGAATAAAGGATGTAAAACGAAAGATCTAGGAAAAAGATCTATCATATTGAATTTCAAATTTATTCAAGGAGAAGGACGAAGGAAATGTGAGTTTCAAATGATTAGTAGAGAAACTATTGATATCAATGAGACTTACTTCGGATACAGAAAATCAGAAAGAATACTATCCTGTTACCACTATGACTGCAGACTCAAAGCGGTGGCCACAATTCAAATTCAAACTGATGGATCAAATTGTGCAGCATTTCATGTGACACTGTTTTCTTTTGAAGGTGATGGCTTAGCGATAGGCTCTCGCCGGAATGCAAAACCACTTGGGCTTTCTCGAACACAGTCAAAGAATCTTCATCTTCTTTTGACTAACAAAATCGCCAACAAAGAATGAAATTTTAAGCAGACAGAATTGCGTGAGCCTAGAAGCCGGATCAGGACGACTTGGGCTGACAAGAGCTTCTGAAGGACTTTCGACACTCTTTTGACAAGGTTATCAAACAAATTCCATTCCCCTCCAACTCCAACTCCGGGCGAGTTTCCCTAGATCTGATACTTAAAATGGATGTTATCAAAGTCCGTCATGTCAGCCTCCGCATTCATAGCACCAATTCTAGCACTCTCCTCGGGGCTGATTCCCATCTCAGCAATCTTCTTCGCGCGTCTCTTGTTCTGCCACGCATCTGAATGACCATTAGCTTTGCTCCCAAATACATGGATAGGATGTCGACTTACAGTAAGTTCTCCAGCAAACCATCAATGAGAACTCAACGCCGTACATGACACCACAGATTGTAAGTCCTGGAATGTATCTTGGTGCATCTTTGGCTTGGAAAACTTGTGCACCGATGGCATTTCTGACGCAGTATGCGATGAACAGTAATGCGGAAGTGACACTCTTCTTCGTACGCCCGGCGACGTTAGATGGAAGGAATGTCCAGATGACTAGATAAAACATCAGCAATTGTCCCTCCCGTGTCAGATGGAGAGCGTGAAAGTGAAGACATACGCAGTCCTGGAAGTGTTCCAAAAGTCGTGATTTGATACAAAAACCATCGAAGCCACAGATTTCCGGTATTTGGGAGGAGAGCAATGGCCATCATGCCTGTGAAAGCGGGGACCAGGGATGCGAACATGAAATAAACTATTCTGTTAGCATTGAACAGCCGAAAATCCTGGGACTCAACTTACATCGAAGATTTGGCTTCTTCAAAGTTGTGATGCCTGCTATGAGGAACCAAACAATCGAGAATAGATACTCTGGGACAGTCCCCTTGACAAGAGTCTCAAGACTGGTAAAACCAAATGAGACCCAAATGAGCTTGCCAAAAGTTGTCTTTCCTCCGTTTGGTAGGGCATTGGCAATCTGAACGAAGAAGAAGAACCAAGTCTGTGGATCTTTGAAAGTATCGATGGCCTGTCATGATCAGTGACCGGAATTAATCAATGGAGTGCGTGGCGAACCTGATCCCACTTCCACTCAGTCTTCTTCTGACGATCAGTACCAGTTTGATTGGAAACAATTCTGGCAGCAGCAGCACGTTTCTCATCAGCATTCAGCCATCTAACTTCACTTGGCGTACCCAAGGTGAAAAAAACCAGGATCGAATCCACGATTGTCAAAGCTCCAAGGAAGAAGGAAATTCCCTTCCAAGGAGCGAGACCACCCGGATGTTGTTGTGCATGTGTTCCTATTCCATAGTTGATCAATCCGGAAATTATGTTCATTCCAGCATTGGAAGTCCCCCAAATTACGGCTCTGAATGTGTGCTCCCGGGATGTGTACCATGATCCAGTGATCAACATGAAGGTGGGGGAGATGGTGCATTCGAGCGCTCCTTGAAGTGCGCGGAGTATCATGAGATCAGTCCAGTTCTTGCCGAAAGCCACGCAAAGTACGATGATGCCCCAGAAAAACATGCAAATTGAGAGGAATTTTCCGAGAGGGAATCGTTGCATCAGGTAGTTGGCTGGTGCTTCGCACACCATGTAGGAAAGGTAGAAAATTGTTGTGAGCCCTTTATTTGGCGAGTTAGTTATGGCACTGAGCAAAAATTGGAAGATTGGCCTACATGAGAACTGTTGTCCAACAAGGTGTGTATCCTTGCTGATACCGAAGATGGCTTGAGTACTGATTCCAGTCTTGTCTGCTTGTTGAGTACCGTAACAAATCTAACAAAAGTCAGAAAATTGCCCAAAAACTTGTTTAAATACACTCACCCACATGACGGGAAGTAGATATAAATCGATCTTCCACAAGAGCTTTCGGTATTGCTCGGGCGTATATTCGCTAGCTGCCGCAACTGTGTCGGCCGCGATCTCTTCGTTGGAACCCTTGTGTATCGAATTCGACTCGCCATTCTCGACATCTCCAGTGACCCTACTTGGTACTGCAATAATATCCATTTCTTTACCTCCCTTCGCCTCAGTGACTGGATTAGCCGCCATTGAAACAAACAGCTTCGAGATATGGCCTCTGGAAATATGACTCGAGTTGAACAGAGGAAGGGTGACTGAGAGTGAGTTCTGACATTGAGAAGATATATATTTCACCGACTCTGAATCGGGTGTTCATTTGTTCCCGATTTCGACATCGATCAGATAAGAGCTACAGGTCTTATCTTTAAACCTTGTTCATCACCACTTGCGCCCCAGTCATGCAAGATAACACCTGAAAGAGTGGAACTCGGCAAGTTTTTACACCCCAACTTGATGCCAAGGCGGCTCCGCAACAAATTGACATGAAGCAAGAGTGCACTCTTCCTAATGTCCAAAATTAAACAAACGTGAGGGTCTTGCTAAGTAATGCTCTGTGGAAGTTCTACAAAACGATTTATGGCTAATGAGACCTAACCGATAAATTTCACGCTCTAATTTGGAAATGCGGACACGAAGTCAGGAGTATTCTATACAGCAGACTTAAAAGGGCGATCGAATGTGGGATTCACGGATCGTGATAATGTACAGCAAGATGAAAGCTAGATTAGTAACCGCTTCTGCTGGAGAATAGTGCACTGTGCCCGTGGTGCGGGGGGCATCTTACCTGGAAACTCTGGATTTCACTGGCTGCTAAGCTAGATAATGGAACCCTCAACACGGAAGCGGAGATACGGAAGCGGCTTCTATCATATAGTTCGGCTTTTCCTTTGATTGATTCTGTCAAGGCTCGGATATCTCATCTTCAGCCACCAATTTTTGCATGGACCCCACCTCGGACTCAGTCGCTCAGCGTGACATGACAAGCGAATCCGAACACTTTACCCACTCTTGAGTAGCTGTAGTTGTACAGAAATTCAACTTTCACCAAAAAAAAAACTACAACAGGCTGCATAAAACAAGATGGGGAACGTACTATCGCCATACACCGTGATGGAACACGAGGTCAAACTTCCTGGAACTCGTGGCTCGATCAAAGGGCTTGAGTACGATTCAAAAGTACGCCGATACGCTGGAATCCCATACGCTCTCCCACCTACAGGAGAGTACAGATGGAAGAAGCCTCGTCCAATTCCAAAAGCATACCGATACGAAGATAGTTTCGGCGTTCCCTACGATGGAAGAAAATTTGGCCCTGTGTGTCCACAATCGAAGTTCACTTCGGTTGCCGAGCAGGGAAAGTCAGAAGTGGTATACAGCGAAGACTGTTTGCGAGTGAACATCTGGACACCGGTTGAGAAACCTGGAGAGGAAGGGAAGAAATGGCCAGTTATGCTGTGGTTGCATGGTGGATGGTTCCAGATGGGAGATCCTTCACACGAACAGAGCATGGACCCCACTGAGCTGATCTCAACTGGCGGACTCAATGCTGTATTTGTGGCGATCGGATACCGACTGAACATTTTTGGATTTCTTTCTGCTACAGAACTGAAGGAGGAGATCGGGGGTGGGTCGGTAGGAAATTATGGTCTCTGGGATGCTCGACTCGCAATGGAGTGGGTTCATGAGAACATCTCGTCGTTCGGAGGAGATCCCAATAATGTCACTTTGGGTGGAAGAAGTGCCGGAGCCTATGGAGTGCATGCACAAGTTCTTCACGACTTCAGAAAAGCAAACTCACCCGCTCCGAATAACACTCTTTTTCATCGGTTCTTGATGTTCTCGAATGCGATTCCCGCTCAACCACGACCACTTGTCGAAAGCCAGCCTCAATTTGACGAGGTCTGCGAGTACTTCAAGATTCAGAAAAGTCTGTCGGGAGCAGAGAAACTTTCTGCATTACGAAAGATTGATGCCTACGACCTGGTATCGGCAATCAAACATTTCAAGAACCACACTTTCCGGCCAATCACAGACGAGGACTTCATCTTTTCTGGTATGGTCGAGTACCAACGTAGTGGAGAGTTCGCCAAAGAATTCAAGAAGCGTGGTCTCAAGCTCTTGATTGGAGAAATGCTGAACGAAGAAAGCCTGTACTCCGTGTACAACCCTCCAGAGCCGAATGAAGAATCACTTCGACTTCAAATCGCCAACTACTATGGACCTACCACAGCTGATCGCGTACTTCCGTGGTACAAGGTTCCCAAGAGTACAGATGAGAAGGAATGGCGAGCTTTGTACGGAAGGATCATTTCAGACGGTCAGGTGCGGGCGCCTTCGCGATTCCTGGTGAACTCGTTGATCGAGCACGGCGTCGATATCAAAGATATCTGGAGGTATCAGATTGCATACAGGATGTCTTTCATTGACAAGAAGTCTGCACCTATCGACTGGGGTGTTACCCATGCGATGGATAGACCGATTTGGAAGTGAGTGTGCAAATAATTTCTGAGAATGTTACTGACATTGCTTAGCTTTTCCATCCTACATGGCCCAACGCCAGCGGAAAGAGTGCTGATGGAGTACTGGGTCAAGGACCTTGTTGCGTTCGTGAACAATGATCAAGAATACTCGTATGGGACCACAAAGATAGATCAGCTTAAAGTCATGACTCCGGAGAAGGAGATCGAGGTGCAAAAAGATACTAGGTGGACAGAATTATTGCGATTGGCGGATCACTTCTCCGGAAAGAGAATGGCGGATCAAAATTTGAGTAGTTCTCATAATTTATTTTCGTGATATTCTGTTCTAGGAAGTACAGCTGTAGCATGAAACAATGGCGACGACCTTTTAGGTCGAGGGACACTGGTGAGATTGTCCCTCACCGAACATTTTGAGGGAAAAGTCCGTGTTGTATGGAGGATTTCCTGAAAATTATATACAATGGAGTAAATCAGAATTGAAATCGGCATAATAAATATCAATCATGCTGTAGAAGTATGCCATTTGTTCGTTAGAAAGACCAAGGGTTCAGAAAGCCAAGATTCGGAGGAGTTCTCCAACATCACCTCACAGATCCCACCCACTGAGGTTACCCTCGTCAGTGTAGACGGTGAGATTTTGAGTGTGCCCGAATCGAGTAGCGCCCTTCCCAAAGTTTTCAGCCGTAATTTTCAACAGCAGCTCTAAAGTTGATCCAATCCGCCCTGGAAACTGCGAGTCTAAGAGTTGGGAAAGTTGTTGGGGAGTATAGTAGTCCGGTCCTCTCACTGCAACCTTACGCTGCCAAAACTCCAAGTACTTCTTAGTAGATTTTATAAACTTCGTCCCTAAGAAAGTTTGTCCAGGAATTGCGTGCCCTAGAATAACAATATCTAGTTTCAAGTCCGACAGAAAGTCAAGGGTTGAGATCCACGAGGCAGTTAAGGCCGGTGTGAGCATGTCTGCCAAGAAGAGGTGCAATTTGTCGCCAAATACGGTGTCACCAGCGATAAGGGTGCGTGACGAAGGTATCCAGAATAGAGTTTCATAGATGGTGTCCCCAGTGAGTGGCTGAATGAGATGTATGGGATACTTTGAGTCGCCGGGAAGGGCGAAGAAAGAGAAAGGGAAGGATTGCGGGATCGAGGAATTTTGGACGACTTCGGACTGTCCCAAGATAGAGGTCCAGTATGCAGACTACGATGGAAGAGTAAAACAGTCAGCACAAGTCACGGTCAAAGTTTGAGGGGATTGGCGGAGGCCAATGACTTACTGTCAAAGGAGCCGCGACTGCGATTCCAGCAGCAGTCTCGGGGTTGGCGTAGAACGTGGCGTTTGGGAAGGCATCGAGAACAATTCGAGCGCTAAGATAGTGGTCTGGGTGATCATGCGTCGTAAAAATAGACACAACAGTTTTGTTTGTTTTGGTCTTTACCCATGCACTGAGGTTTTTGGCGCTTGATATTGCGAGGGGTAGGTCGATGAGTACAGCGGCTTCAGAGCCGATGATAAGTGATGACACCATGTTGAGAGAAACATCTTCGTGTATGAAGGTCTCGACTTGCAAAGGATATTTCGCTGCGACGGCGAACGAGTTGGTGAAGACGGTGACAAAGATTGCCAGAAGCATAGCAAAATTTTTAGTCGAGGGAATTGTGATAGATAGCAATAGACAGTGACCGTGAAAGCTTAGTCGGTGCTCAAGAAGAGTATGGCACCACCACGCTCTAAGATCTTTATATGAAAGAGTCCGTCTTGATAATTTCGGCAGAAGCTGCTAGTGCCTTCATGCTTTGATGCGTTCTTAGAATGCCTTGGTCATCTTGAATCCTGTTCTTGCTTCGGAAAGTCCATGTTAGGGGAGCATCCACCATGGATGACAAACCTCAAGTTCGTCCGGAAATGATGCCCGCTGTAAGAAAATTGATTATGAACTAGAGACTAAGAAGGATCCCGGCTCTTAGGAGAATTTAAAGCATGCTTAAATCATTTCTGGTGTGTGTAATCTTACCAGTTGGGGTTTGGATTGTGGTCAAATTGCGCCTGGCGGAAATACACCTGAACAACGATTAAAGAGTTGAAAACTTGAACAGGTGCAAGTGAACTTCACTTATGACTATTCGAGGTTGATTGAGAGAAAAGGTTTATTAGATGGATCTTTCAATACCAAATGTGGAAGCTCGGGCAATTATCTGTATTGTTTATCCGAGATCTGCCCTACTACCTACCGTTCAAAATGAATGTAATATTAGATCTCCATAAATGGCCAATTCAAAATAACTGAGAGATTGTCGATTGGTAATACGAAAATAAAGGCCTGACAGTTTTAGAAGTAAAAATGAGGGTTCAGCTCCAATTCTCATACTTGAAAAAAATGAACATTGCAAAGCTTCGATCGATGGACAGGGAACGCTACCGGAATTCTTATATTCTCCAGATTTGCAACGCGTCAAGCATTCCCGCCGCTATTAGCGGGTCGCTATTCCCTTCCGAGGCAGCAAGATCTTACGCTACCGGTAGTGGCAGGGTCTAGCTAAATTGATCAGTAAACAAAGAGGTGCGCTATTATGTGCGCTATTATGTGAGCAGCCGGACTTAGGAACACTTGACGTTCGACAGTGCAATCCTCTCATCGGAAATATCTCCATCCAAACTTATCATCACTTCCAAAAACAATTTATCTCCACATTCCTGCATTCATTCTTGTTTGTTTCTCCATCATCATTCGGAATCTTAATCCAAACCACAATGTCAATCTTGTCTCCCCAAACGTCTCAACGTGTCCTTTACGCCAGTGCAGGCCTCAGTGCCTTCGCCGTCTACAAGCACACATCGCTAGCCTTCGCCGAACTCTTCCCCAGGCTCGATCGCGCCGTAGGCATTGAGCCCCCTGTACTGTTTTCTACGAAGAGCAACTTCTTGCAAGTTGGGGCTGCCTGGGCCATTATCGGTAAGAATTGCCCATATTTTCGTTCAGAATCACTTCACAAATTGAAATGCCTCTCAGAGGGTTGTTGAACCTCATTTGATTCTTTTCGGAATTGTTGATTCTGAAAGTTACTCGGTATCTGACATTCGAAACAGGTCTTCTGCAGCTCAAATGGGCCAAATATGGCTTGACCACTGGCTATGACAAAGGAATCTTGGGATTATACGCAACTAGTTCATTTGGTTTTGGGCTGGCGTATTTCGTGAAGGGAATATATATTCCTCTGGTTCCGATTTGGCTCATTCCAGCACTCACTTCGTTGAGCCAATTGTGAGTTGGAGACTGGAGGATTGTGGATAGGGGGGGTTTTTAGTAAATGCTTGCCATAAAGGGAAGAAATATGCCGTTGCTACTGAAGCATTATTAAATACCGTTCAATGTGAAGTTCGTGTCGTGATGTCTACCTCAGCAGACCCTTAAACCCATTCTTTGGAGGACGAAATATCCGCCCCCCCACGTGCTTTCAATTTCAAATATTTTATTCTCGCAATCTGTTTTGAGATAATTGCTCGCCCATGAGCCGTGAACTTTACTAAGACCAAGAAAATTTAACAACTGCTTTTTAAGCACTCAACCCAGCTTTGTTTTTCTCCATCGCTTCCTGAATAAATTCCAGCCCAGTTCCTACAACCAACGCATGCGGGGCAGGTTTGAACTCGCCCGTCTGCAGCGCTTTTGGGATATATTCTTGCCAGATGGCGGTAGCAACACCATTGCCGAGAATGGTGGTTGCGAATAGGCTGTTGACAGTAACTCCTGATGGCAAACCGTCCACTGCCGGAAGCACCAGCGAAAGAAGTTTCTTCAATGCATCACCTCTGATGAGAATTTCGGCACATGTCCTTTGCGTTTCCTCCTCAGAGATGCAATCAAGGATACCCACAACCTGCTTTCCCTCGAAAGCGGTGACTATCTCCTCTACAATGCTTTCCCTACCATGGTCAAAGACTTCGGAAGCCCCTAGGCTCTTGACAAGATGGTGGTTGTGAACACTGGCCGTGCTAATCACCTCGAACCCAGAGGCTCGAGCAAGCTGCACGCTTGCTGTACCGACACTGGAGCTACCACCCCAGATCAAAATTGTCCCCCCAATATGCTTGATAGAGTCGGTCGGGTATGGTAGGTTCAAGTGGTCCTTCTGGTAAAGGCCAGCGGCGGCAGTGCAGATTGCAAGAGGAAGAACAGCTCCTTGCTCGTAGGAGATTGAGTCTGGGACCGGGGCTACGGCATTGGCTGGAATAATAGAATACTCTTGGAAGCCAGCGTATCTCGAGTCGCCAATTCCAGTACCTGCACAGTATCTTCGATTGTCATCAGCGAGGGGCCGGCACGAACTTCACAGCTTGGGGTTTAGACGAACCCGATGACTCGTTGACCTTTTACAACATTTGTAACGCCACTTCCAACCTCGACGACAACACCGGCGGCATCTGAGCCTAAGATTGCTGGGTAACTGAGCGGAAGAAATGCATAGGCTTGCAGTTTCCAGTCGACAGGATTGATGGCGATGGCATAATTCCTGACTACGACTGTGTTCGGCTCCGCCGAGGGATATGGTGCCTCTTTGACCTCCAGTGGATGGCCTTTAGCCTCTACAAGGTAGGCAGCGTGGTTGGTAGGCATGATTGGCTTGAGAAAATGTGAAATAGGATTGTGTTGTACCTCAAAACTTCTGGTTTGAAATGTAGATGCTTTCCAAGAAACTTCTGTAGAGAATGTTGAATTAAGCTGCAAGAAGAGGAGAATCCGACTTTGTATTTATTTCCCCGCGAAGAGACGGAGAGACAAGGTTACATTTTTCCTTGACTGTTTCCAAACTCCACGCCGGTGAAATCAGGTGGGACTTCTGGTATATCGCTGTTATATATTACTCCTACTAGCGAAGATGGGCTATTTGCAATATATCACGAGTAAGTTAACTGTTGTATTGCTCTGGGCTTCAAGGTGATTTCGGTAGATGTGGATAATCGGCTCGCTCGTGTTGTATCCCAAGACTCGCTGAAAGGTAATTCTCCCAAACCGACCTAATTTTCATCGGAGATAACTCAGATATGTGGCCTAAACGGATCTTACATTGTGCGAAATTGGTAATCGATTCAGTGGTGGACTGCGAATTGTCCCTAAGTCCACACCATGTCACTCTTAGCTCCATCGGTAGCGCGTTGAGTAATCACCACATGTTGGCTTCGACGAGGACATTGCAAACAGAGGGCCTGTTATGATGGACCAATCGCAAACTTTGGGCTCTATTGTAGCTGCAATCGGCTTTAGGTACGGTAAAGATAGAGAGATTCTATACATTCAGGCTTGCTAGGATAGATCCGTTGTCTGTCCACAATTTAGACTTGGACAATCCCGATCAATGACCCTGGTGTGGCGTATCTGAGACTGATAAAAACCTTTGTGGAGTAGTCTGATCCTCCACATCACTTGAGATGTAAAGGGTTGAAAGGACTGATGATATCCCCCACCGTAAAGTCGCCGTCTGAGGTGTGGACTGAATAATCAATGCACACTCACCCTGCACCTTCTCTTGCTTAGGTTAGCACGAAAACCAAGCTGACTCGGAAACATTTTATGACTATAAAACAAGATAGGAATTACTGTTAACCACTATTCGAAGAACACATATCTCTTTTTTCCTCAACCGTTTCCGAAATTACCAACAGTGGTCGAAGTGGAGAAAACCATCAACAATGCCTTCAACTATGCAAAAAGCAGTGTTCGTGAATGAGATTGGAAAGCCCCTTGAACCTGGGGAGCGAGCAGTTCCCAAACCAGGAAATAAGGAGATTCTAATCAAGATCCATTCAACTATGCGTAAGTGTTATCCTCATCTCCTACTCAACACGATCACTTACCTGCTGCTCTAGTGCTCCCTCACGATACCTACGGCCGAGACTTTGGTCTTTTCATTGCAGAGAACCTTCCATACGTTCTGGGTACAAATATAACTGGAACTGTCAAGGCAATGGGTCGAGATGTAACAGGCCACCACATTGGAGACCGTGTCTTCGGCACTGGGAATCCGCTATCCAAACTTCCGGACTTTGCTGGCCTGCAGCAGTACGCACTCCTTGATGACAGAGGGACGGCGAAAATACCAGAGCATGTCTCTTTTGAAGAGGCATCTTGCTACCCCGTCAATGTGGTTACCTCTGCCGCCGCTTTGTTCCTTCCCATTGGCCTTGGTCTCGCAGCTCCGTTCTTGAGTGGCGAATTGGACAAGACTCCCGACTTGTCATCAAATACTGGCAGAGCAATGGTTATCATCGGCGGTGGATCCAATGTTGGGAAACTTGCAATCCAGTTTGCTCGCATCGCCAAAGTCGGGAAAGTGATCACCGTGGCATCGGCCAAGAAGGAGGCTCGTTCACTGGAGCTTGGAGCTACACATGTCATCGACCGCCATCTCAGCAATGAAGTTATCGCAGCTCAGGTGCGGAGGATGTTAGATGATGGGAATGACGGCACTCTATCCGTTTACGATTGTGTCACCTGGGATTTCACGCTCACCCTTTCCATTGTGTCTCCGACGAAACCAAGCATTATCGCTTGCTTACATCCCGTCGAGAAGTGTGCAGAGCAAGCGACGGAGAAGGGTGTTCTAGCGAGGGTTCAGCTCATTAGAGGGACTCTTGATTTTCTGGACCCCCTTTCGGCGGGTTTGTGGAGAATTCTTCCAAAGTGGATTGAGGGTGGTCATCTTTGGATCCCTAGTTACCGGGTGGTGGATGGACTGGATCTTGTAGCGATAGGGGATGAACTCGACTCTTATCGTGATGGCAGCTCTGTTGTACCTCTCATCGTCCGTCCAAACCTCTAGAGGAACTGCCATGTATTTGCAGACGTAGCGCCAGAGAGGAAGACAAATAAACGCAACGAAGCTAAGTTAGATATCAAAGTGAGACAACCTACCTGTCCAATGCGTTCATCATTTGCCTAGCTTGAGTTTTACAGGATTCTGGAGAATCCTACAAGCTATCCTTCAACTCCCCCAACACTTCAACAACACTCTCTCCGAAAGCTGCACTAAGTCTCGACCCCAAGCGATCATCAAACTCCACACCAAAGTCACCCTGTAAACACTTCACCACAACAGCCTGATATCTTTCCCCAGTGTAGAATGCCAATCTCCGCTTCGCATGCTTCAGCAGTCTAGATTGTGTTGCTTCAGCAGTTTCGAGAATCATGCTGTTTGCAGCTGGTTTCAACAATGCCCCAGCGTCAAGTTGTGAGAGGGATTCCCAAAGTCCGATTTCAAGGAGCATTGTGCCGAGAGCTGTGTAGATACCAATGATCAGTAACAGTGTGAAAATACATGAGCAAATGGTGAAGACGTACCGTAGATGTCATGTACCTTCGAGAAAGTCTCACTCGGCTGTCCCCAACGCTGCGGATGTCGATAGATATTTCTCTTGATATCATAATCAGGCCGACCACTCGAAAAGTCTGAATCTAGTCTCGAATACTCGAAGCCGAATACTCTTGGTTCTTCCAAAATAGCTACTTCTGGTAGCTCGGCATTTGCACTTGTAATTGGCTCTATTGCAGGCAAGAAGATGATGTTTTCGCTTCGGAGACTCTTGTGTACCCAACCCACTGAGTGTAGATGCGCGAGGGATTCTGCCATTGCATGTGCTAGCTTCATTCGTGTTCCTAGGCCAGGCTTAAGTTTCTTCGACATGAGTTTTGTTTCCAACGAACTTGGTGGAATTGCTGATAGCGGAGCCGGCATTTCAAACGCAAATCCAATTCGCTTCCCAGGTACATCATCGAAGAAATTGACACACTTCAATACCCTAAACCTGCTATCTTTCGTCTCGTGCAAAAGTGCCGCAAGTTGTAATATCTTCCTTGATACGATCTCATTCATACTTCCAGTTCGATCCTGCTCATAGATTTTGTACTCAACAATCACCCCGCCTTTCCCCTGCAGTTCCCCAACATCCAGATCCTGGAACGTCGAGCTCTTCTTGAACTCAAGACTCGATACCTTGAAAGCTTTAGCCTTCTCGGTGGACATCTGGCCCGATCCAGGAGCGAGTAATTTCCTCATTCCAATCCCTTCCAACATCCCGATCTGCCCGGCATCTTTATCCTCCTCCAATTTCTCCATCTGAGACACAGTTGAGAAGAATGGTAACGGCCACCACGCCAGCTCTAATAAAGATTTCACTCTTTCCGTCCACGCTTCAAACTCGACGACGAGTTTCTCAGCACTCTTCTTATCGTTCATAACCCAAAGCGCTTTCTTCGTCCACGATGTCCCTTTCGAGAACTTTGCATCCCCCTCTTTCCCAGCTCTCACAATCCCAGCTCTCCTCTCCTCAACACTCATACTTCCTAAGCTTAAAACCAAATCCTCACTCGCTACGCTCCCCGTTCCATCCAACGCATGCCGCTTTTGCATCAGCAAATACGCCTGCAGCACCTCATAAAGCGCTCTCAACAACCCCAAAAGATTCTCCCCAACATCCACCGGTAAGTGCTCAAACAGGATGCCCTTGACGAGCGGGAACTTCCCCGGTTCAAATAATACGCGCTCGAAGGAGTTGAGGCGTGTTATCTGTACGGAGAAGCGGAGGTGGAATTTCGAGGCGTCGGTGCCGAAGTTCTTGGTTGAGGACCAGATCTCGGATATGGCGGTCGCGGTGGGTTTGATTATCGCGATTACGGCGAGGGCGAGGCCGGCTGCTTCCATGGTTGGGAGATAGGGAGGGAGGTTGATTGTGGGGGAGGAGGGGGGATGGGGTGAGGTTGGGCTGAATCTGAAGCGGAAGTTAATGATCATGCGTCGCTTGTGAGAGTCACGTGGGAATGGAGGGCTGGTAGGTGATTGTTTACGATCGAGGTGGCGAGGGAGATTGCGATGATGGGGTTCGAGAACCACAGTAGAGTGATTTACTAGAGTTGTAGACTCTTGACAGGTTGCTGTTTCACAATTGAGTCTCGTCAGAAATGAAATATATTCAAGTGTTTAAGCGGATACTTGTGGCTACGTTCGTCGTCTTCATTGACTTTCATTCAAGTATGAGTAGCCTCAACAATTATATGATGCATTAATTTCTGAACGGCAATGGATCCGGGAGTTCAACAGTCCATTTTGTGTCTCTCAGCCTCTCCAACGTGGAGAAGATCTGACGATCCCCACCCCAATTAAGACTCCTCCTCTCTCTCTCCATCTCGATCTACATGTCATCAGCTCAAACTCCCTCCTTACAACCTCACACCCCAAACTCGAAAACCACTAGGGGCATACCTGTTTATCCATCGCTTCAACGACCCTCTTCTCCTCCAACCGATCACATATCTTCCTCATATCAGTCAGTGCTGAAAGAATACCCTTGCCGTTATTCCGCGGCGCGAAGCATCTCATAGCCTCAAGGAGGACGACTGCATGTTTCTTCGCTTCAACCCATCGCTCTGCACAGAAATACATGTCTTCGAGGAGTTTGTGAGTTTTGAGGACGTCTGGATCGAGTGGGATTGTGCTGCGGGGCGTTAGTCTATAGCTGGTGAGGACAATGAGAATCTTACGATATCTTCTGTTGCAAGGCAACGAGTCGCAAGTAGAGAGATTCGGCATTTGTGTAGTCTTTCTTCTTGACGTATGTTCTTGCTAGAGATTCCTGTTTGAGAGTCAGTGGAATCTCGATAAATAGGGTGGCAGGCAAACCATGGCATCAAGTGTCGCCTGATCCTCCTCTCCACTCAAACTACTCCTCGTTTCAAGAACCTCAAGTTCCAGAGCCTCAGCCTCGTCGAGCCTATTACAATTGTAGTATGTAATTGCCAGTTGAGTCTCCATGGAGATGCAATCCTCGCCATCAACACCTACAGTCTTTCGGTAGATCCCTAAAGCTTCCTCTCTCAGTGGCAAAGCTTTCTCATGTTCCTCAATATTTGCATAACCCGTAGCCAAATCCCGCATCGTCTGTAATGTCCTTTCATCTTCGATCCCTAGATTCGCGCGATGATGATCCAAGATGACGAAATTGAGTTCAATGGCAGCTTCTGTGTTTCCCAGATTCTCATGCGCCACAGCAAGCATCTCCATCGCATCAATCGTATCAGCGTGATCATCTCCAAGCGTCCGCTTGAAGATTTCGACGATTTCTAAGTGAAGAGTCTCCATCTCGGTCCACATCCCCTGGCAATGATACGCAGCAGCTAGACCTTGTCTGGCAGTGATTGTCCTCGGATCATCAGACCCATGCTTCTCGAGTCTGCGAGTGAACAATTCGTGAACGAGCGGTTGTGCGTCTTCCCATTGGTTCATTTCGGCGTAGATGACACTCAGGTTGTCGAGGCTGGTTAGTGTGTCGTCGTGAGAATCCCCGAGGACTTTGCGACGTCCATCGAGGGATTGTTGGTAGAGTTCCTTTGCTTCGGCGTAGTTCTCTAAGGAGTGGTACGAGGATCCGAGATCGAATCCTGCTTGTAAGGTGTCTTTATGTTCATCTCCATACAAGGCTCTGTATCCATCAAGGACTTCGGTTTGCAGCGTGATGGCTTTGTCGAACTGGCCTAAGGCAGTGTAATCGTATGATAGCGATTGCATTACTGAAAGTGTCTCGAGTTGATCAGACCCCCTTATTTTCCGCTCGATTTCCAGAGCCTGTTCGTGGAAAGCGGTGGCTTCCTCTCGGCTGCCTTTGTTGATGCATGCGGTTGCTAGGAAGGCGAAACAATTGCTCACGTCCAGACTCGCGGCGCCGTACAATTCAGTGTAAATGGCATGAGCACGATGTAGCACAGCCTCACCGTCTGAATTTCGGCCATCACGTAGATACATGGCCCCTAGATTGACCAGCGCTTTCGCTGTTTTGTCATGTACCTTCCCGTTAATGGCTTCGAGTGCTTCGAGGGATTTCTCCTGAAGTCCTATGGCCTCATCACGACGGTCGAGAAGGTTGATGAGCACGGCCAGCTGCGTCTCAGCTGCAACCGTCTTGGGGTCGACGTCGCCCAGAGTCGATTTGTATCCTTCAACAACTTCTCTTGCGACTTTCGCCGCTTTTTCGTGGAGTCTCCTCCGGTGTAAAACGCTGACTAAAGCATTTTTTTCCTCAAGAGTTCGCTCATCTGTGGAGCCAAACATGTCTTGCATTGCATCGACGACTTGCTGTCGGATAACATTCTCTTCCAGGAGGCGATCTTGAAGAAAGTATATGCCCGCTAGACCTGATATCTTTTTCTGTGTCTCCAAATGTCGAATTCCGTGTTTGGCTTTGAATATTTCCACCAATTCAAGTTGGAGATCAGCAGCCTCTACAAAATTTCCTGCAACCTTCTGCATCTCACTGAACGCTTCTAGAGCCTTGATAGTGTAGTACGATTGATCCCCTCTGGTCTTCCTGGCATGCTTTAGAGCAGTCTTGTAAATCAACAGGGCATCACTCCAGCTGGCGTGACTTTCGCAGGTCTTGCCAAGAGAGACTATTGACGAGAAGAATTCCGGGTACTTGTCTTTCTTGAGAACTTCCAATATTTCCACCAGAGACTCAACCTCGGCGTGTGCATCCTCCCACTGCCCCAATCCGTAGTACATCTGCGCCAAAGTGAACCTGATCGCCAAAACGTCGCGGTTGTGGAAACCAATTCCTTCCCTGCGTCCCATCTGTTGGTAGAGCTCCTTCTGGAAGATTAGATCCTCTTTATATTGATCAATATTAAGTTCTCGTTGAGCCGACTCAACATACGACAAATTCAATCTCGCGACGTCGGTATTGTGATCATCCTCTCCAAATAACGTAACAGCCAGTTCCAGATACTCTTCTGCAAATTTCCTCGCTTCCTCTGGTTTCCCAGCATTGAGGAGAAGCCGGACATGGCTGCTGCGTGATTCCCATAGGTCTGGGTCATCACCTTTCAATACCACTTTCCGTCGCTCGAATAGCATCAGTTCTAGCGCCTCGGACTGCTTGTACCCATCTTCGGTAAGCTGATACGCATTTGAAAGATCATTCATCTCGCGGAGTGTTTGTGGGTCATTCTCCCCCAATTCGGCCTTGCATCTCTGCAGGCGATTGGAATACGTTGCAATAAGCTGTTCAGGAGAATCGTCTTTGTTTGGCAAGTCTTCCGATTTGCCCCAGTCGCACTCTGTGTCACCTATATCTGATGCTGCCGCTTCGAGTGTTTTCATCTTGAACTTAAGATAGTCATGTATCCTGTTGATGTTCGCAAGAAATTTAACGGACAGGGGATCATCGGCGACCTTTTCGGAATTGATAGCGTTTAGATTTATATGTCCAATTGGTGTTTTACCATCAGAATCTTCAGCCCAAATATCTGCACCACTGTCCACCAGCTCAGCCACACGTTGAAAATTTCCGAGCAAGCAAGCGACATGCAACGGAGTCTGGTGATGGCCAGGTTTCACTTTGTCAAGTAGCAGTAACATTGTTCTCTCTGCTCTGAGCTGATGCCGATAGGGATCAAATTCTCTGCCTTGATCATTCCAATTGGGCTCTGGTAATCTTCCAGAAATGCGCACGAAAGTGATCGGGTTGTCTTGTCTGCTCATGTCGATCGTCACGCCTGCTTGTAAGAGCGCGTTGACGGCTTCGAAATCATGGCCTAGACAAGCCATATGCAAGGGTGTCACTCCTTTCTCTGTCTTCGATGGCGTGTTGATTAAAGCCCGTACTCGCTCGTGACGCAAGAGGTGGAAGAGTATGTGGGATCCATTGATCTTGGACGCCAGTCGAGCTGCAGTCATGAGGATGGTTGTCTCTTGGACCGAGGTTAGAGTAGCACCTCGTTCAATAAATAGGTCGATCACGTCGCCGTCCCCAATAGGTGACATAATTGCCCCTTCGAGCGCCGTGACGCCTTCGAAAATAATATCGATGTTTGCGCCGTGGTTGAGAAGTGTACGAATCACCTCATAATTCCCAGGAACCAGGACGGAGGAGTGGAGCGCTCCGATTGCACTTCCGGATGAGACGTCTGGGGCATTTACATCGACTCCAAAATCAATCAAGGCTTCTAAAAGCTTCTTGTCGCCATACGCACATATGTCGTTGAGAAGCGATGGCGAGGAATCGAGGCATCCCGTAGTAAGTAACAGCTTCAGAATATTGCCGCCATGGCGGTCCTCGCGCTCTGCCAATCTTTGCACTGTCAAGCGTTCTGACACATGAAGTTTCGCTCCTCGACTTATCAGAACTTCCAGTTGATCGAGACCAGCATCGTAGGGGCAATAACAAATTGCTTGAGCAAGAGCTGTGAGCCCGTGTTCGTCAGCGGCGTTGATGTCAGAATACTTGGATTGCAAGACAATATCAATTGTAGATTTGCACATCTCTCGATAAGAGCTGTCGTGATGTAATAATATCTGCAGAGAGTTCGTCAAACCTTGATGGAGTAAGGGACTTGATTGACTACTCGAAACGTTCCGTTCAAGCAAAAGTGCAGTGATTTCTGGAAACGCAAGCGATACAGCAAGATCTAGAGGCGTGAAGAATTTCTTCGAGCCCGTTGCGACTTTGGCGTCCAGCAGGACTTCAACTAGTCGGAAGTATCTCGCTTGGACGGCAAAGCAGATGGGGGTCATTCCGAAACGAATAGAATGCTCTCGTATCTCGACCACTTCAGTTGGGAAACTGTTGATGTTGCCTCCGTTGTCCACAAGGAGTTTGATCATTGGCTCGAGATCTTCTTCGTCAAACATAATCATCCAGCTGAGAGGAGTGGGACCTGTGTCGGCTTGATTCCGTTCGGCTGTTGCGCCTTTTGATATGAGATACTCCACGACATCGGAATGACCACCTCGACATGCTGCTGTTATGGGTGTACCAAAACCTTTCCAGAAGCTGTTAACATCCGCACCACAGTCGACGAGAAGCTTCACTGTCGGAAGATGCCCTAGTCGAGCAGCGAAATGGAGCAGGGGTCCCAGATGTGGGGCATCTACAAGAGATGACTTGCTAACGAGGGACGTGACATCGATGTCGGATCTTGAGCTGATTCGAGAAAGCTTTTCAAGGTCCTGGAAAGTCAAATTGTTTTCGATGAGGTCG
The DNA here is from genome assembly GCA_017366145.1 of Cadophora sp. M221. Lineage (NCBI taxonomy): Eukaryota > Fungi > Ascomycota > Leotiomycetes > Helotiales > Ploettnerulaceae > Cadophora > Cadophora sp. M221. The sequence goes on from JAFJYG010000543.1 coordinate 25,535, forward strand.
TTCGCCGTGTACAGATCAAAAGGTGCCGCCAGAATGGCATTCTGAAGAAGTTTCTCATGTCGCCTGATGCGAGTTGAGAAGTATCTTTCGACAGGTAGATGTTGCAGCTCATGTTCAGCCTGTAGAATTGAGTGATCAAAAGCAAAGTCAGGTGGAAGTTGTCGCAAACTAGCGGAATGCATTCTGTGACAGATGCGCATTGCCATTGGAATCTTCAACGACGCAGCTGTGCGGAGGTAGGAGAGCATCATGTCCCTATCTGCGCCAACACCGAATCCGTAGAAGTAGCACATGCTTAACTCGAACAAAGCTCTTCCCAGAATTTCTGGATCCGTGTTGGTGGTAATCATGACTTGCAGGCGAGCGAATACTCGTTCTTGTATCGGAAATGGAACGGTGCTTCCTTGAGCCTGACATGTTAGCCTTTGGCGCTCCATAGGAGCGCTGAACTTGCATCGGATCTGTACAATGACCATATCTCAAGAGTTGAAAGCTGGGAAGTTTCGTATGATGATATCTTTGATCCCTTCCTAAAAGTCAAAAAGTCAACCAAGTGCTGATGTTGCGGTAGGTGTGAACTACTTCTCTGTCGCCATGAATACCCTTTCGAGACTGAAAAGCTTGAGGATATCTTGGGTCAAGGCTCGGACACTTGGATCATCTCTCAAAGTTACTTCCAAAATATTCTGTAGAAGGGTGATTTTCGCTCCATCGGCGGGCAAAAGTCCTCGCACAGCCAGCAAGGCCATCCGGAAAAGGTCATCCCTGGGTAAGTTCTTCAGCCATGTAATTGGATCATCTTGATACTTTGTTTCCAGGTACCGTCGACCATCTTGCACGATTTCCCATACCATGAGGCCGTAGGAGAAGATGTCGCATTTGAAGTGATCCTCTCTCAATGTGGAATTTGACCTTCCCTGGCGAACTTCCGGAGCGTTATATATTGCAGTGCCAATATATCTTGACTCATCATCTAGGATGGAGTGTCCGAAATCAGAGAGCTTCGCAATCAAATTTCCATTTTCTCCTTCACATAGAAGTGTATTTTCAAGTTTCATGTCGCCGTCAGCAACACCAGAAGCATGCAGCGCTGCAAGCCCATTCGCGATATCACTACAGAACTTGATCTTCTTCACAACACCAACTTTCTGATCCCGTTCCTTCTGTAGATAATCTCTCAATGTACCATGAGTAGCAAACTCAGCAACGAGGTAGAGGGAGATATGCTGTCCCACATCTCGAGATCCGTAGCCTAGGAGGCGGACAATATTCGGACACTCTCGGACCGGATCATGAGTGAGGATGCGAAGTTCTCGAAGCACAGTCTCGATAGACCTACTACTTTCCGCGTGATCAATTTCCCTGGACGGGTGTTCAGTTGCTTTGAGGTATTTGATGGCGACGATTTGGCCGCCGCCTTCTTTGTTGAACTCGCCTCTGTCGACGCGGTAGCATGCGCCTTGGCCGATGTTGAAGAGTGTTCCTGTGGGGTTGAAACTTATGGGCCTGTAGCGGTTAAGATTGGGGACGGCGAGGACGAATTGCCAGACATCGGCGATATCGAGACCTAGTGGAGTTGGGGTACTGGGTAAGCCTAGGGTTTGGATGGCGGGGCCGGGGTTGTTGGAGTCGGACAGGATGGTCCTGTTGAAGGACTCTGTGACATCGTAAATGGAGTCATCCATACTGAAAGATTTGATTTGCGAGCATGGACCGGCCTTGGAGCACACTGTTTGATTTTTGGATGAAGATATACATTCTGGACAGCTGAAGATGAGTTGGCAGTGACAGATGAGGGAATGCGGCTGAAGTCTGGACCCACTAATGCTCTGTTGAATCAGGTGACACCAGGACTTGAAAATGCAGAATTGTTTTTCTAGAAGTAATTTTCTCTCTATTTCCCTGAATCAATCGTGCTTAAGGTTAGTTGAGACTCTCATTTGCAAGAAGTTGAATCTTAAAAATCGGAGGTCATGAGAGCTGAGCTCAAATGTTGAGGCTCTAGCACACCCTCAGAGCTGACCCTGAGAAAAATTGGGGTCCTTGCAATTTGAACCATACTCTTTGGGAGAAGAAGAACGAGGAGCAACTTGGAAAGATGAGTGAGTGTATCGCATATAAGTATATTCATCTATTTCTATGTTGACTCTCTACCGATCACCGTACCAATTTCAAATATCACATTATCCAAACGCCTGTCTGTTTCCGTCCACATGTCTGTTGCCTTGACGATCAAACGCTCGTTCCTTCCAGCGCCCCATTTCATACATCTCTTCTTCGAGTCCCTCTTTTAATCCCATTCAGAATAACTATCATCAGCGAGTCGAAGTAACGAGTGAAGCCATCACCTCCATGCTTGAGTTGAAGTATGGAATCGAGGAAAAGCTCAAGATTGCTGCTCAGCTAGTAAAAATTTCGACACTGGAGGCATCAGTCGACATTGATGCATCAGCCCCTGCGCTGACAGTAACTGAGATTGTGGTAGTAGTGGTGTGCGTTTCGAAAACGACACTGAACAGGGTGCAACCCTCTACTGTCGTAGGTGACAGTGCTGTGGGGAAGAGAAGTGAAAACACCCCTTGCGGTCTTAGTGGGGAGAGGCTTGGTGGAGACAGGTTTGCTGGGGATAATGGGCGTTGCGATGCAGGAGCATGCTGATGAGATGCGGGTTGGATCTGCGTTGCATCTTTGGATGGTTAGATCTTGATACCGAGAGATATGTGAAGCTAGAACTTACTGGGAGATGTAGTTAGGCAACTCAGTTGTTGCAGTATTCATGGTTGTTGTGTAAGTCGCGCAGATTTCTGTGACTTGTGTGTGACGGATGAATTGACGGAGACAGTTGTCGTGGTGGCATCCATTGGGTTTGACAGTTGGAATAGAGAGGGTTCCGGAGCCGGGAATGGTGGTCATGGTAGAAAGAACAACTTCAGAAGGCATGCCACCTCCGTCAGTGACGGATGGATTGATAGAGAAGGCGTGGGTGTACGTGTAGCTGCTAGTTAAGGTACAAGAAGATGTGTTGAGCGACGATGTGACAACCGGATCAGCTACAGTGCTGTTGTAGTTGTGGTAGGAATGGATCGAGGAAATGTGCTTGGCGATAGAAGCTGATCCAGTGATGAGACCAGTTGGCATGATGATGATGATGGTAGTGTAGGGAACAACTGATGATTCGGAAGCCGTACCGTTCACATAGACACCACTATTGGTGTGAGTTTGAATGTAGGAGGGAATGGAAGTTTGGAAGGTGGATGGGGAATACGAGCAAGGCGCTGCCAATGTAACAGTGACTGTTTGGATACAAGAAGCTGGGCAGACTAGTAAATCGCCTGGTCTACTGTGGCCGCTATCCGTTGCAGTAGCGTGGGAGGAGAGACTGAGGACGACAAAGCCTGTTAGGCTGGATTTTAGAGACATGATGTGATGGTTTTGGTTCCGCTTTCTTGATGCTTGTGGGGATTCTTGGACTGGAAGGGAGAGAGATGATGTAGAAAATACGGAGTAAGAGTGGATCTTTGAGAGTGGAAATGGGAGATTTTGCTGAATGCTGAATACTGAGTGCTGAATACTGGATGCCAACGGACAAATGCAACGACCTACGATGGGCTTGTTATATATTGTGAATTCAATTCCATGGGTTTTGTGGATAAGAATCAATGTATGAACACAGGAGTCTGTAGGTAGTAGACATTGACAATATACCGAGTTCCTTGCTCTGGTTCATGACTCAGGGGTGGAATCTGTCCCTCCCTGGACAGAGTTGAAGACACTGGAAGCCACGAGGGGTAAAATGAGACCTCCTCAATGAATCTGTAAATATCGAGATCAACAGTGGGTAGAAACGGCGAAATATACTTGTCATTCGTCGTGCATAGATAGAGTTGCTGTGTATACATGGATAGGATGGGCTGAACGCTGACCGTGGGATGCAGCATGCGAGCATGGATGTGTGTGTGGAGCTGCAGGTATGCCGTGCGTGGGTGGTATTGCGCAATTCTACAAAACCACTGCACGAAATGTAGGAGTGGAAAGGGTTGGAAGAAACGTACAATACGCAAAGGGTAGCAATTTGATGCCGAAATAGGCAATATTGAGGTTTGAATTATTCCTCTATAATAGATGGAGAAGGATGTTCGAAGTGAGGGAGGATGAGGTTGAAAGGCGCCTTGCCGCTTTGAGTTTAGATCCGGATCATCCCAAAAACCATGCCGAGCCGAGGATTTGCCCTGGCAGCTCAGCTCCCAGGCCAGCCTGAAATCCAATTGGCACTGCACTCTTCCACCCATCCATCAACAAAACAAATATGAACACCACGACGCATCCATTTGTTTACCTTGCATAGATCAGATCCGGCGTTCGAGTCTATTCATATCGTACCATATCCTTTCGATCCTTGGATATCCTGCGCGCCTCGCCTCATGAGCTGGCCGCGTGCCATTGGAGAGACTGGGCGTCCAGCAGAGCTGATCTGATCTGATCCGCCCCCCTTCGCTCCCAGCCAATTTCCCCGTCCTCCCCCTTCGCGACCATGGGCGTCTGCTCGTCATGCCTTGGCCGTGATAGAGACCAAGATGTGTCCGACGAGGTAAGTAATGTGATGGATGTCTTGCTTTATCTGCCACGCCCATCTGCCCCCTGGAATGAACAATGGACTGACCCTTTTGCCTGAGCAGGACGAGCAATCAAGACTCCTCTTCGACGACCCGCACGCAAACCACTATGGCAGCTTTGGAGAGAACAACGCAGGCGCAATACAGGCAGATCCTCAAGAGGTCCAGCGAGAGAATGAAGCGCTACAGAAGATTGTCACGCTGACATCAAAGTAAGACTCCAGCGCTTCTATCTGCTGCTTGCGACGAGAGACAGAGACTCGAAACCCACACACCCTCGATTCCTTGCTGCAGACAACAATCAGCCAGCTAACACCTATTCCTAGCCACTTGGTTGATATCTTTGCCATGGTACCGCAAAACGCCATCCCACCAGCTGCATCCCCAACCGCGACCAGCACTCTATTTCCCGCACAAGATGCTAGACTGGTGCGGTACCAGGACGTATTGGCAAAGATCTCTGCGTCAGACCCATCGAGCAAGACCAATCAGTACCCTACAGATCACACGCCCATTGCCTCGGATGGTTGGATATCGGACGATGAAGACGTGGAGGAAATGAAGGGACACACACCCGTCAAATCAGAGGGCATAGGGGCATTGCTGGGAGGGTTCGCAGACGCAGACTCGGCCATGAGATGACATGGTTCCGATCTACATCTGGTTTGTTTTTGTTCCACGGCGTCGGGGCGTTGCTCGTTGTTGCGATACCACCTTCATGCGGTACGCTGGCCCCGATTCCGCCGGAAGGTGAAAAGAGGGATGACTGGATATAGGAGGTCCAGCTAAGCGGCATCAACTATGCGTTGTATCAATCAAGCATTCTCTTTCTCAACTGCGACTTTTCAGTGGTTGCTCAGACTTCAGCTGGGACCTATCAGATTGCTCTTATGCCTCTGCAGTCAGGCTACGAGCCAGGTCCATTCGGCTTTAGCCACGTCCCCTAATTACAGTTCATCATCTCTTTCTCGCCCGTCCCATAAAGAGCAGAGATCTTCCTCTTCCTTCGTTGTATCTAGTTCTGTCTGCTCTCGATCCCAGTCTCATTCTTTGCTGGGTGCTGACATTTACCGCTGTCGCGTGCATCGTTCATCCCGCGGGCTAAGCTAGGCGCTCGCTTAAACCAAAATCAACATCCGCTCAAAGCCAACACAGGCATCTCATCCTTCCCTCTCCCACCTTTCAACCACCTCACGCTCCTCGAACCACCACCTCTTCCACCTTCGCAATAATACGACCATCCCGATCTATAGTGCCATCGTGCCTCTGTACTGATGCCACCGTCTCGCAGCGACGACGACAGTCCCTTCATCGCTGAAACATGAGTTGGCTAAGCGCCCGGTTACTCCGCCCTTCAGACACTGCCAGGTCACGCAGTTGGGGGCCAGGTCAGCTGGGACTGGTGGAGATTATGAAGGCCGTTTCAGCGTTACACCCTATTTCTACCTCGGTCCGGAGCCCATTTTCCTTCCATCCTCAGCCTGTCATTCCTAGCGCCAAGACCAAATGTCATTAATCATGTCCCAGTCCATCAAAACAAACAAGGAGAGACTATAGGAAATCCCCCGATATCCCCGCCCGCCATGCGCGGTCCGGTCCGTCGTCTCTTCCCACAATGAAAGACTAAAGCAAGTTGTCAAAACGCCAAATTTGTTGCTGTCCCAGGGCACCTTCAGCAATTCTTCTGCGGCGCCGTTAGTTTCGGTCGCCTTTCTCAGCTCGAAAATCATTGGTGTCTTACCATCTCAACGACCTCTGCTTCTCATCGCGCTCGGCGCACAGCCTGTGCAAATCATTCTCAAGCCCGCCAATGATTTCCTGCGCTTTTTCGATAGAAGCGCTGCGGCCCTCGGTCTGTCTCCATCGAGCAATCTTGTCTTGTTCCTTCTGGATGCTTCGATACTTAGTGTCAATTTTGATGCAAATCCTGTACGGTCATTGGGTCAGCGATCTCTCATCAGTTGATGGGTTGAGCAGAACGCGCCATTCGACTGCACTGAGGTTCAGGCACTTACTTGCACTTGTCCTCCTTCGCCAGCCGATTCATCACCAACTTCATGCCACAGGTTTCTCCTGTTCTATATTCCTTGGAGCAGTGTTGACGGAAGTGGCCCCACTTGTAGCAGTTGCAAGCCATTTGGTAGCTTTGTCAAGGAGTCAGTTTCGCTGTGCCAAAACCCTTCGTCTGCCAGCACTACTAAGAGATATACCCCCACGGCAAGACGTCTGCCCGGATCTTCTGGAATTTCTGGAATGGACTGAAACGCGGAGAAAACTTACGAGTCGTAAAAACACATTTTGGGTTGTATCTATTGCAGGTTCTCGTCAGCTGGGCCTCAATGTCGGGTCGGTCATGAAACCGTACTCCAGCAAGATGTCCAAACTTACTGGCTATGAACAAAAGGTTCTAGGAAGGTGGATATTGAGTTTGGGTGATGAAGGATTGAGGTGGATTGACAAAAGGGTCTGCTAGATGCCTTGTATGATTGAGTTTGGGAATGTTGTAAGTTCTGGGGAGATGAGTGGCTGTGAAGGACTTGTTGCTGATACTCAGAAGATATCTGCTACAAACTGCGGGAATCAGGGCGGTATTTATCCTCCAACTCGGATCAATTGGGTGATTGCAGATTGTTTACCTCCCTAGTCAGTTCTTCTCGGTCCCGCTCAGACTCCCAGTCTTGCCACACCATTTCTCGATCATCTCCCTCGAAGTCGAGCCACCGAACAACGCACAACATGCAGCGATCCCATCATGGACCTGGGCAAATGTTCGATGTGATGCTCTCTGCATGCATCCCTGGGTTGCCACCTCCTATCGCATCCTTACCTTCCCAACACATCTGCTCTGTCTATGCCGTGTCTATCTCGATTCGGATAGAGCGGCCCTCGTCGAGGCAATTCGAGTTTGGTTGCGATAGGACCAGTGTTCGAAGCCATCATGCCAGCTCACGATGTTGTCTTGTCGAAATGTGATCGAGGCGGGCCTGCATGCCCATGCCGTCTGCACCTCGATACGCTATTTCATCACATTACCAGGTCTCAATGCATCTTCTCCCCACTTCCCTGGTTCGAATTGATTTATCTTCTCCTGGTCTGTGGTGTGGATGTTGCTATGTGGGCCCTTCGCGTTCAATGACGGCCACGGGACGGTCGGGAGCCCTCAAACAGACCTCAGCCATCATCGTGGAAGATTATTCTCCTCGAGTCGAGCAGAGAAATGCCTCAATATTCTCGAACCTACCCAACCGGAATGAGTGGAGAGAAGCCGTCGTCCTGATATCACAATAATGCTGGCAATAGCGTGGGATATCCCCCTCGGCTCGCCATGTTTTCTTTCGCGCAATTTCTGGATCCATGCTTTTCGACCCTCCACACCACTTCTATGTCTGCTAGACAAAGACTTGTCAGCGATCTTGATATGAGAAGGTAAGCCTTGGTCCATGAAAAGTCTAGTGAGTGGTTTTGGTGGGTCAGATCTGTCGTCAAAAGCAAAGTCCGCTGACTGCTTGAGACCGTGGAGAAATGGATCCGTCTCTGCAGCCGCAAGGGAGGCCGCATTGAACTCGCATCAAACTTTGGATATTTCCTGCCGTCGTTGAGGATATGCAGCGATGTGTTGTCAAAGATGGCATCAAGCATGCTCAACTACTCATCACGCCGCTGCATGAGAACCAACACCAGCTCGAATTGTACATCTGCAGATCCTTCAACCACCTCGCCACTCACTAGCTTGAAAGATCATACTTTCGCTAAACATTGGGTCAAGCTGTTTCCCGAGTGTCCTCTGACGTGGCGGACTGAGTTTGGCTGGTCTGATGTGAAATCCTACTCGAGAAATAATAAGGCTTGCTTATACTCCACATTGGCCAGACATACCGGCTGCTGGTCTCTGATCACTTCTGAATTTCTGTCACATTTGACAACACTCTCGTCTCAAGGAAGTCCGAGTTGGACTTCAAGTAAGGGGCAGGAATCAGGAAACAATTGCAGTTGTGGTCTGTCTGGGGAATTTTTTGAGGCGGAGAGCCACGCTGATGATCACTTTCATGGGCTCCCATTGCTCAACTTCAAGGCCCCGACCGTCATCATAGCGGGAACTTTTGGTGGCAAAAGGAATGCAGAGTTTGCAAGCTTCGCATCACACCGCTCCTAGCCTGATTCAAGCTGACTGCAGTTGGATTTTGAGGCGGAGTTGGTGAAGTGATGACAGGATCAAGGATCAGTTGATACCGGTCTCGAATCGTCTCTGATGAAAGGCGTACGGAGCATGAGCAAGGGGTTGGGACTGGATGGAGCTCAAGCTTTTTCCAGCAATGTTGCCTAATGCAAACAAAGGTTGGATGGACGCAGATGAATTCGCCCCCAGACTTTGTTTACAAACATTTGGCCGTTCCCACGCTCCGAGGGCTGGCAGTGGAGGTAAACACGGCCAATTCGTGCGCCAGGCGAGACCTGAGTCAATCAACAGATTTTGCAGATCGCAGACTTCTACTACGCCAAGGGACATGCCGCCCATTCCAACAAACGTGCAAAGAACACCTTCGAAGACGTTTATGTTTGTCGTCAGTCTGATCCCAACGGTCGGGTCCTGTTGAAATCATGTGTCAATTAGTCGATGTGGACTGCCGGAGTCCTTTGTACTACTCGCCCAATTACAGTGCAATCATGGCATGTGAGAGTTAAACTATGGTGCAGCCTCACGATTCAGCACTTGCGATCGATGATTGGAGGACGCCTCGGAGGAGGCTTCTTGGGACACGCCAGCCATCCCGCTTGCCGACAGACAGCGATGGTATCGACAAACCTCAGTGAGGTTGTGTGGGTCGCGATCTGATTTGGCGGGAGGAGGGGGTGAGCTGGCTCGCAAGGACTACTGCTGCGAGGCTAGGACGCTGCAGATGGCACTGCAGGAAGCGTGTCAGGGAGCAAGCGGTAGCTGATTCGAGCGATGGGCTCTGCACGCCGGCTTGGAGCTAGAAGGAGACTGGCCATGCAACTCATGGGCAGGGCTGGGAAATAAGTCCGACTGACTGGCTTGCGAGCATGCTGTGGTCTGATGAAGGCTCGGTCATATCGATGAGCTGGCGAAGATGGATGGGCTTGGTGGTCGCCCGCCCTGGACCCAAGGCCCAATGGAGGGGTGGTGATATTTGAGGCTCGACGATAGGACGCGAGGGATGTGGCCCAGTGATCACGGAGTGTTTTTGTCATGGATAGCGGGCAGGGCAGTCAGACTCGTGTCACCTGCAGGGTTTAGAGCTGCTGTTGACAAAGCAGTTTGTAGATAACGTTACATCTCGTCTGCTTTTTATTCTCTTCTGACAAGGAGATAAATGGCAACTTTTTCACAACAATGCTAGAAAGAAAGGGGGCCTGTCGTCTGACCATCCTCACATGACATTGATCACGTGACACCACCCAACTCTCGAGTAACAATGGAATTGTGATTTAGAAATATGGAAAGCCTGCGGAACAATACCTTTGTCATGAATTTTTGAAAATGATGAAATACGCGCCCATGATGAATGCTATGATACGCATGATCTTGGCCGCAGCGGCGCAACTGTTTCTCATCTGATCCATTCCCTGTCTCAGATGACGCTTCGGATCGGTACGTGCCTAAGTAACTAAGTACCCCGCTAAGGGAACGGCGACGACGACTACACTTCTCCAGCTGCAATATAAATCAACACGACTCGAGAAACAACATCACGACCTGCAAACCCACGACATTGCATTTGCCCTCATCTCATTCCAAGTCATGACCATCTAAACCCCCACGTCGCAATCAAAAAAATAAGCGCCCAATCATACGTACAACCCCGACCAAGCCTCCCAATATCAACAGCCAGACCAGCCATGGCGACAAGCTCCAGCCCTCCAAACCTCCCAACGCTCCCCTCCGAACTCCTTCTGCACATCTTATCATTCCTCGATATCCCCGACCTGCTCACCCTGACTCGAACCTCGCATCCCTTGCGCAGCCTCTCCCTCGATCCGTTACTACACATCGCGCGGCTGCATCGCGCTTCGATCAGCCTCTCGCATTCGCTGCCCCTGCGGCCATCCCTCGCAGATCTGATGGCGCATCGGATATACATCACGCGGACTACCCTCGCCGCTCGATCCCTGGGGAGGAACCTCATCAGGATCAAGCTGAATAGACAGTTGTTGACGAGGCCGAGTGCGGAGGAGCTGGTGCAGATGGGTGTCCTGCCGAGGGAGTGCTGGAGTAAGCGTGGAGGGGGTCTGGCGCTGGCGCCGGCGCTGGTGGAGACGAAGAGGAGGGTGGAGAGGGAGAGGGTTAAGGATACGTTGAGGGGGTGGGTGGAGGAGTGGAGGAG
>JAFJYG010000544.1:0-36297 GCA_017366145.1 Cadophora sp. M221
CCTTCCCATCCACCTGCACCAAACCCTAAACCCAAACCCCCAAAAAGCAAGCAAGGGAAAAAAAACGCCCATCTTACCTCACTTCATCTCAATCTCACCCACTTCCTGTACGGCCCGCCAATTCGGGAACGAACGAACGAAACCAGAAAACCACGGACCGAGAACCGTAGCCGCTTCCCTCCCGTCTCATTCACTCACTCACTCACTCACTCATTCGCTCCCTCGAAATACGTAGTAAATTTTAAAAATCACATCCTCATTCATTTACTTCCTCTCCTCTATTGTATTGATTGTATTTCTCTATTTCATCTCATCTCATCTCATCTCGTCTGTCTATCCCGAAAAAAGAACTCCACCATCACCACCCCGTTCTCAAAAAATACCGACATGATAATGATGCATGAAAAGCGTCAAACGAACATACATACAAACAATCCATCAATCTCATCCACCCAATCCATAACCAGCCGCATCAAAAAGTGTCCCTTACTTTCGGGATATTTATATTTCTGCCCATCTCCAATTCCCAATCAATCAGGAAATGCAAATGCAAATTCAAATGCGGATGTTGATGCAGACAGACAGATGCAGCCCCATCCCAAAGCAGAAAGTGAAGCTAAGCGCCAACGCTCCAGCCAAAGCAATCAATCCCCAACACCACAAAACCACTCCTTCCCGGAAGAGAGATACCCGAAAAGAAAAGTAGTAAGAGATGATGGACCGAGTTTACCTTCGTACAGCAAGCAGTCAGACGGGAATAAGAAATCGGAAAAAGAAAAGTGACATGTCAAATTCACCTGTCCGTTCCCTTCCGCTTAGATCAGTTGAGACGAGACGAGGCGATCAGAATTAGCAAGCGGTGAAGTCACACCAGAACCCCAAGGAGGCGGTTGTGGGGTCCGTGTCCGCGTAATGGAGGACGGTGTAGGGGTCTGTCGGCTACAGAGCATCAAGTGGGGTTCGAGAGATAGGTATTGGATGTTGATGATCACGAAGTCGTTTGCGTTGTCGGAGGCGCTCCAGTCGCTCCAGTCGCTCCAAGCAGTTCGGTCGGTTGAGGTTGCGTATGCGATCCATTTCCCTGCATCTCTGTTTGTGTCGGAAGAGTATCTAGACTGCTCGGCCTACGATAGAAATCTTCAGCTGGGGCTGCCTGCTGTTGTAGTTCTGCTGGACTCTGCGTCGTAGGATGCGAATCGTCCTTGTTGATTGTGGTCGTGAGATGTGTTGGTTGGTCATCCTGCTCTTCTTTTTTGTGGAAAGAATGGGATTCGCTCAGGTTGACTGCTAGGAAGCTTTTGGGAAGTTTGACCCTGTTGGGGGATTGTTAGCTTTTGTTTGCGTTGATTGTAGAATGGAAAGGAGGAAAAGCAAGGATACGTACTGGTGGAACTTCGCTCTCAGTGACTCAATAACTTCCTTCCAATCCATATGTGAGGTCAAGCTTCTCCTGGGTGCACAACTGATGCAATGCTTGCTGTCCAATTGCACATCCAACGGGTCGAAAGTATGGCACCCAGGACTGATAGTGATTCGGATGGAGTATGCGTATTTTGCCACGTCCTCAACACCAGGGGGAGTCTTGTTCTCAGATTCATACAGCTCAAAGCATATCTGCGAGAGGTAGTCAAGCTCTGGAATTGCACTTCGCTTTATCTTAGTTGTGATGCCGCCTTCAAGGATACAGTTGAGGAGCGTGTAGATATGTGACTCTTTGGTGAAGTAGATGAAGGATTTGGCATCGTCAGAGGCTTGCATTTCCTCCAGATCCTGGACAATTTCCTTTAAGAGAGGAAGCGATGTCAGTAATCCAATCTCCAGCTTCTCTGCATCGGTCATTCCATATTCCTGAGGACAAATGTAATCGAAAAGAACTTTAGCCATCTTGTATAGCTCTCGTAGCTTTTCTAGCCTGACATCGGTTTTCGCCTTTGTCTGGCTACTCCCTGTGAACAAGCGGAAGTATTGCTCGGGGGTCTCTTCAGAGCTCTTGCTTCCCACCATGACTGATCGACGTCTGAACACGCGTCTATGAAGACTTTTGTTCGTTTCAGCCTTCTCGAAAGACACAGTCTGGCTGTCAATCACGGACTCCTCGGGCTCCCTTGGCTGGGCCTTTTGCTTCTCGATACCCTTAGATTCTGCTGCAATAGCTTCCTCCTCTTCTGCGAGAATGGTCTTGCTTGGGGTAAAAACCCATTCTAGGAATTGGCGATTGTGTAGAGCATCGAACTTCATTGTATCGTAGAGCTCAGAAATCTTGCTAGGGTCCACCTTTTCGGCATCGCAGAATTCGCTGAACAATTTCTCCCATCTCTCCTTGAACAGCTCTGCGTCTTCACCACAACACCAGCGAGACTGGATATTGCCTGTAGCTGTTGCTTGCGAAAGAGCATTGCCACTGGGAGTGGATTCTGCTTTCTCCTTGTCGCCGGGGTTTGCGATGGCGTTGAGTGATGATGAAGCACCACCATAAAGTTTGCTATAATTGGCACGCATGACCCTTCGGTGGAATTTCATTAACTGGACCACATATCTCTGGACGATTGATGGTTCTGGCATGTTCGCGGGCCATGCGAATTGTGGTGGTGCTTCATTTCCCTGACGAAGTAACCCCTTCAGCCTTTTCTTGACCTTATCCATCTCATCTTTCGCAGCATTAGAGTCGTCGAGAAGATCCTTGCGAACAGTGATGAAATCAGTCGGAAGCTCCTTTTGATCAGTAAAAGCAGACGCCCAGATTTGAGCACTTGTAGTGACACGTCGCTCGGAGCTGCTGAACACATGCACCTCATCAAGAACCTCCTTGTTCATCAACTGAAGATCGTTGCGCATGTTTTCTCCTAATTCTTGAGACTGATACCTCGCTGAATGAGTTGGCTCTCCTCCCCATTTAACGATGAGTTGAAGCTTATCTAGGATAAGACTGTTCTCTGCGGCTGTGATTCTGGAGAGAGTGACCCCTGATAATGAGTCTTGTCTCTTGGGTGATCTTCCCACAGTTTCGTCACAATCTTCATGACTTTCTTCGCCTGCATTTGCTTCGGGGTCCTTGACATTCTTCAAAGCGTCCGAGACGTTGTTTAATCCCGCCTCATCAAGAGATCCTAGGGTGGTCACAAGTAGCTCTTCCAGCTTCCTCTTTCTGAACATTGGCTTGATCTGAACTTTCGTACCGGCCCATCCACCTTTCTTTGCGAGTACATTCTTTAAGGTCCGAAGCTTCTCACGATCCTCAATGCCCTCTTGTAGGGCCTCGTCAACCGCAACAGCCACACTATCAAGGGCGGCCTCGCCAGTGAGAAGCACCTCCTCTTGATGGCCCTTCAAAAGCTCTATGAATGGTCTGGTGTGGAAAGTAAATTTGTACTTTTGCTTGGGTGTTCGGTCGGCATGACGAATGACAGATACCATTCCCTTAAGCTTCCAAGTATGCTTTGGTGCTGGAGGGGGTGGGGGAGGCATGTCCCCATTCACGGCACTAGTAGCAGGTGTGGGTGTTGACGGTACTGTGGATGGAGCGGTGGACGGCGCGCTAGATGGAAGAGTGACAGCAGGAGGTGGCAGTAGAGGCTGCGATGGAACTGTGGGCAAAGAAGCCCCCCTATCGACCCCAGGAGGTGACGTTCTGGGAGTAGGTGCAGCAGAAACCTCAGGAGAACCACCATGTGGTGTCGACTTCCTATGATGATTCGCATGTGCATGAAGTTTGGACATACTTGGAGATTTTGCGAGAATTTGCTGAAGCGCAGATCTATGACCCTCCTTGGGAATCGCCTCCTTTCGAGTCACTGGACTGACGGTTCCGTCTGGCTGAGGTGAGGTAACGCTCGATGTTCCTCCCGACGTGAGACCCATTTGTCTTTGTTTGTCCTTGATGAACATATCCTTCAAGATCCTTGAACATTGGTCGTAGTATTCCTCATTGTCCTTGACGAAACTCCAACCATTGACGTCAATTACAAAGCTTTTCCCCTCTGCACGGAGCAGATCAAACCCGCAGACTCTTTGACCAAAACTGGTGGCAATCCGACTTGCCATTGCAGTCTCCTCCTTCGATAGACTGGTGATGTAGCGGACCTCTTTGCCATGGGTATTTCGCCTAACCAAACCATCCACAACTGGTGACTTTCGAGTTTCAGCATGGCAATACGTAGGTCCAACAGTGTAAGCCTTGACATCTTCTGAGTTATCAACTTTCATGAACTTCTCATAGAGGTAGCTGCTCCCTGGCTCAAGAATGGCTCTTGGGGTGTTCATATCTTCAACCCATTCGGAACTCTTGTTACCAATCTTGCGGAACAGCTTCCTAGCCCCACCTCCTTGACTTTTGGGAAAGTAAATGCATATGTTGTGATCCTCGCCACTGATGGGCTTCTCGACGAATGGTTTGGCTAATAGTGTTCCATCCACACTCAATGTATCACCATCGTCAAGAAGTTCAACTTTCCGAGGAGCTCTGCATTGCCCACCAGTACCATCTTCGGGCCCTTCGAGAACAACACCTGTCGTATCCTTCAGATGTTGAGCCATCTCTGGGGTGAGAATGCTTGGTCCGCCATCACGGTTGACTTCAACTCGTTTTGGGGTTGGAACGTTGATCTTGTCCAGGATCATAAGACAGATCCGTCGATCCCAAAGCATCTTTTGCATAGGTACATCATTGACGCAGAATGGCTTCCGAGCCTTCACGTAAGCGATTGCTTTGTCCAGAGGGAAGCCATCCGAGTAGAATGATATCAAGAAGTCGCAGACTGGCCAATTTTCCACATCTTCGTCTAGAATAACCTTGTCACCGAAGACAACCACTTCAAACTCCCCTTTTGATATCAGGCGGTTCAGGATATTCCGACTGGGTTTGCTTCGGGCTTTTACATCAAGTGCGCAGACACCGATGATGCCAATTGACGTTGCTTTCTCCTCATCCTTGTCTCTCTTCGAGTGCATTCCTCTCTCGCTGCTTGGACTATGGCTACTTGCGCCTGTACTTCCACTGAATCGTCTCTTGGCTCGACTTCTGGATCTTCCTGGGGGTTGGGTTCTGGGTGCTCCTTCTCCTCTTTGGGCAGCATTTCGTTTGGCAATCTCAGTCGCCGCCTGGGGAGTCTCTCGAGGGGTCAGCTGGTGACCCGTATGTCCTTGTGTTGAGAATTGACTTGACGATGACGTAGTGACGGAGACCACAGACGTTCCTGGTTCCGCCTGCATACTTTTGGTATTGGGTGACAGTGTGCCAGAAGGTGTCCGCGATCCAATTGCCGTCGCTGTTGTTGCTCCTGTGCCAGGTTCTGATCCATTTGCTGAAGCAATCGAGCTTGGTGCTCCTCCTGCCCGGGCCGAACTGAGGGAGTATATCGAAGAGACCGACATTCTCTTCGAATCAAACTCAGAGACTGATGGTCTCTGCCTCAATGCCGGGTCTGGCAACTGGGAGAGCTTTTGTGTCTCGTCCGCCATGATTCCTGGAGAAATTTTGGGGGTATCAAAATCTTCCACAGCAAAATCGTCTCTGCTTGTCCTCCTGCTTGTGCCCGCCACCGCCTTCAAATCCGCCACTATCACCCTTTGACTGTATGTAGAGGAAGTTCGCGATCGTGCTAGGGATGGTCTGCGTTGAGGCGGTGGCATAGAAATACTGGCTCGCTCTGAATGGGTGTCAGTTGTTCCTGGCTCCGCATATCGGCCTTTGCGTGTTGGTGGATTGAGTCCTGCAGCAGAGGAGAGGGTATGAGAGGCTGTACGAGGCTTTGGTTTGGTGGGATTGGTCGTCGGGGGAGGATGGGAAGGAAGATGATTTTCCTTTTCCAGGCTCAGGATTGGGCTTGGGCCAGAATTCTGCAAAGAAGTCGTTGACGTCTCCACAACTGGTGGTCCTGGTACAGGTATTGGTAGCGGACTAGGATGCTTAGTCGTTGTTGCGGTCTGGCTGGTGGACGTTGACATGCTGCTGCCACTGGTCAAAGGAAGATCCATGGCCGACGACGGGAGTCCGGGGAGGAAACGATTCAGGTCGGGTCAGGCTCTGGCTCTGATTTTTGCCCTGGGTCTCCTAAGACATCCAGCTGTCGAAAAGATGTCGCAGAATTGGCACGAGGCAAAGGGAATGTCTGGAGGAGGGGTGCGCAGCGTAGGCGAAATTCATGTTGAACTGGGCTGGGGATTCATTTTCTGTCTGTCCCCTGTCAAGGTCTTCATTTCCTTATCAGATAGATAGGAGGAACTATGACGTTTTTGGAGGTGGGACAAGGGAATCGAAGTAGCAACCACCAGCGAAGAGTGAGAGTGCACCTGAGGCTGCGCTGGCGGGCTGGGCTGGGGAGGGTGTCCCATTGCTGTGGGTGCAGCCATCGTGCGGAGGGCAGAAGTTGAGGGGATTCACAAATTGCATACGAGAGTGGGAGAAGAAGGGAAGAGAATAGAAGAAGGGAAATGAAGAGGAATAAGAAAGGAAAGGTAAGGTAAGGTACTCATTCGTAATAAGGCAAGGCTGCACGTTTCAATCGTTGTGACTATCCCCCACGTCTTACCCATGCAGGGGTGCCCATCGGCAAAAATTATTATTTTGTCCGACGAAAAAAGTTGCGATAGCTCTCTATCAATCAACACCATGGCTTCGTGAAGACTGCCATCACCACCACCACCACCAGGACTCTGCGTATTTCACGGCCGAAGCGCCTATCTTGGGAAGATGCCGTCAAGTTTAATTGAGCGCGGGCAAGATGGTCCAGTTACGAAAAGACAGAGGCTCAATGGTGCCGATGCCCCGCGGACTACAAAACGGGAGTCGAAACTCTTCTCGCCCTTCAGAGTAAGTTCTCAGAGACTGCATATGATGGAATGGAATATGTGTTGATCAGTTTAGACAATTGGTTTAGTATCTTCGACTCCAGTGCCCTTCACATCCGTAGCACTGGGCCAGAAGACCTTCCAGATCACAACCTCTGTCGGCAGATGTCTCCAAACCTACCACCTCAAACGCGGTCTCGGCCTCATCTTCCTTACAAGGCCACAGACCCCCGAGGATATCACAGCGACACTGGCATGCAAAGACGTTGTGTTCGCAGCGTTTGGAGGCGTGGAGTCTACACCGGGATTCTGGGTCTTCAAGCGGGGGAAGAAGGTGGCAGAATTGGAGGTTCCCACAGACCTCGAGGAACCGATCAAGCAGATTTTGACATTCGGCACCTGGATTATTGGATGTTGTACAACGAGGATTGAAGTATGGAAATCAGCCACATATGAACACTACACGACCTTATACCCAACCGCGGCACCTAAAGGCGGAAATGAGTTGACTGGAGGAATCACAAGTATGCCTACATACTTGAACAAGATTTTAGCTGGGAGGAGAGATGGAGGGGTTGAGATTTGGAACGTCAATTCTGGGAAATTGATCTTCACGATTATGCCACCTGCTGTGAACTGTGGTTCGGTCACTGTTCTTCAGCCTACCCCAGCGCTTTCTTTACTCGCAATTGCATATTCGGATGGGCCTCTGATCATCCATGATATCCGAGCCGACAAGACGGTGATACATCTCGATGGGGGAAACTCCCCAATTACTTCGATTTCATTCAGGACAGACGACATGGGTGCTGGTGAAGACGGAAGGAAAGCTGGAGTTATGGCTACCGCTGGTCCAGATACTGGAGATGTAACATTTTGGGATCTGAACAATGGCGCAAGAGTCATGGGAGTACTTCGAGGAGCCCATAACCCACCATCTGATGCTGGGGCTACCGTTGGGGGAGGTGTCAGCAAGGTAGAATTCCTCTGGGGCCAACAAGTAGTCGTGACCAGCGGTCTGGACAATTCTCTGAAAACTTGGATATTCGACGAATCGCCATTCTCGCCCATCCCAAGAATCCTCCATTCGAGAAGTGGTCATGCAGCACCTGTCACAAAACTTCTTTTCTTGCCAACTGATTTCGATGGCGCAGATAGTGGGGGGAAGTGGCTCCTCAGTGCTGGAAAGGATCGAAGTCTGTGGGGATGGAGTTTACGGAAAGATGCACAGAGCACGGAACTCAGCCAGGGAAATATTCGTAAGAAGGCGAAGAAGCTGGGTCTTTTTGCAAGCACATTGGCAAACCAGCAAAGTTCTTTGGAGGATCTCAAGGCACCTGAAATTACATGTGTAGCCATGTCATTGAACCGAGATGGTGGGTTCGGGGCGAATGCTGGAAGTGGTGCTATTTGGCAAAAGGGCGTCAACCGGGAAAAGAAGCCTACAGATGCTACTGCAAGTGGAATGACTGGATGGGAGAGTGTTGTAACCGGTCATCGCCAAGACAAAGCTGCGCGAACTTGGTTCTGGGGGCGAAAGAAGGCTGGTCGATGGGCGTTGGAAACTGGTGATGGTGGATACGTCAGTAGTGTTGCAATGAGTCCGTGTGGGACCTTTGCCGTGGTTGGATCAGAGACAGGTGGTATCGATACGTTCAACCTGCAATCTGGGCAGCATCGACAACGCTACCCGTGCAAGTTGACAAAGGTACAAGCTAAGAAGGTCAAGCACCAGTTACAACTCGAAGCAGAGGGTTCTGCAGATCCATCAAAACCAGGAACATTTCAAATGGGACTCGGTAAACACATGAAATCGGTTACTGGCCTGGTGGTTGACTCCTTGAACAAGAATGTTATCAGTTGCTCCCTCGATGGCAAAGTCAAATTCTGGGAATTCGGATCTGGCAAGCTTGTCGATGAAATTGACTGGTACCCTCCAGTTGGCCTCACCGGTATCAGATACCACGCACCAAACGATTTAATTGCACTTTCATGCGACGACCTCTCCATAAAGGTAGTTGACCTAGCCACAAAGAAGACAATCAGAGAACTCCGAGGCTGCCAAGGCTCCATCAACGACTTCTGCTTCTCCAATGACGGACGCTGGATAATCGCCGCATCCAAAGACTGCGTCGTCCGAGTCTGGGATCTTCCAACCGGTCACCTCATCGATGCCATACGCATGGAAACTCAATGCACTGCTCTCTCATTCTCGGCAACGGGTGAATTCCTAGCCACAACATGTGAAGGTCAAGTCGGCGTCAACATCTGGAATAACATCACTCTCTTCAAGCACGTCCCCACACGCCACATCTCAGAAAGCGAAATCGCCTCCATATCCGGCCCAACCGTGTCTGGAGAAAACGGACAAAGTCTCCTCTCCGGCGCCTTCGAAGACGAATCCTCCGAGACCGACGACTTCGCTCCCGTCCCCTCCATTGAACAGCTAAGCGAAGATATCATGTCACTCAGTCTCGTACCAAAAAGTAACTGGATGACACTCCTCCACCTGGACCAAATCAAAGAACGCAACAAACCCAAAGAAGCACCCAAACTCCCCGAGAAAGCCCCATTCTTCCTCCCAGCCCTCGACAACGCCATGCCCATTTCGAGAGTCGACGAGGAATTCGCAGCAAGCACAGCCGCAGAGCGATCGAGGATCATGAAGATGGGACGACAAGTTACGGAGGGTGCATTTACGATCACGCTGCGTGCTGGTAGTGAGTCTGGTGACTGTATGTATCTCCTCATTCCCCCAGCCCAATCCATCACAATAAAACACTAACAACAAACCCCAACCAGACACCCCCTTCATAACACACCTCAAGACCCTCTCCCCCTCAACAGCCGATCTGGAGATCCGCTCCCTCTCCCCCTCCCCAGAGAACAACGAACAGCTCGCCTTCGTCCGCGCACTCGCCTCGCGCTTAAAAGCCAACCGCGACTTCGACGTCGTGCAAGCCTGGATGGCCGTCTTCCTCCGTCTGCACGTTGAGAATCTCATGCTCGATGAGGAACTCAGAGATGCGGTTAGAGAGTGGAAGGATGTAGCGGAGAAAGTGAAAGTTAGCGGTTTGGCCGGGTATAGTGGTGGTGTGTTTGCGTACTTGAGGAGTGCAAGGTAGGCGGTTGGTTGGTTATGGGTAGATGTGCACTTGGGTCTACGGAGTTGGTGGAGAGTAGAGATGTGACAGCGAAGGATGGACACCTGAGTGAGGATGATGAGATGTGACGAGATGAGATCAGAGGAAATGAAAAGAGATTTTTTGACAAGTACCTGCAGATTTTAGCTGAACTCGATCAATTGATGTGCAAGACATGTGCGTATTCCCAACCGCAAAAAATCAGCCACCAGTTTCCTTATTCCTTACCTTCCTATCTACCAACGTACTTCCCTTCCACGCCGGTAACCCTCCAGGCGAAATAAAGAGGAACTGCAAGTGCAAGTCTCTTTCCCCTCTCCGACTATTTCTTCCATAAGCTCAAATCAACTCAAATGATATTCCAGCCCTAGTCTCAGTAAAGCTGAACGTGACTCAGGCATTTCAGATCATCTGAGGGAATCTCACAGCCTCGCTAAACCGTTGCCACCGACAAGGAGTGAGTAAACACCAAACCACCCGCTGATAAAGAGGAAGTTAAGATCTTACAAGGTCCAAGTATATTTCCCAAACCTCGCTTTGTCAGTACATAAAGTTATCAACTTAAATCCCATAATTCATTTTCTTTTCTTCGTATATCAGGTCTTGAACATAGGGGAGAGAAATTTAAGGGAGGAAATGGAAATGAAAATACACTTACCACCACCACCCACTTGAGAAGTCAACAATCACCCTTAAAGTCCCCCCCCTCGGCTCCCTTGATCTTAGTATGTAGTTCCGCACGTGCACCGAAAATTCGGTTCCGCGCAGCGATTATACTTCGCGCGTCCCAGCAGCCCCCCAGAAAAGTATCACCACTAGCCTATGTAAGACCTCATGATAGTTTCCGTATATGCGAAATAAAATGAACAAGAACATGTTTACGTATCTAAATGCAGATCTCCATCAAACGAAACATTTACCTTTCGACTTTTGTAAGACAGGAAAAATTAGGATTTAATGTATTTCCGCGAGAAAGGTTGGGCTGCAAGTCCACGAGTACTAAAAACACCCAACCTAGAACCAAAACTTTCGTTTTTTTGATGCTGTACTCGATTATGAATTAGGATACACATGCCTGGTCTTTTAAAGGAATAGTATATAAATTTATCAGTGTAAGGGTTTTGGATTTTGGATTTTCTTTCTGCTTAGGCGTAGAGAACACTCGTACCATAAACTTTCTTAAACCCTCTCGTGTTCGGGGACCTTATTTTTAACAACACACTCCGTAATACCGCGTCTATTCTGATATTTTTCCTTTGCGCAGTCGACTTGTTTTTAGTTTAGTTTTTGAATTTTTGGAATCTTGACGAAGTTCGTTTAAGCAGTGAGAAAGGCCGGCAGCCGGATCCGAAAGTAATTAGGCTCTCGGCAGTGCTGAGAAGCGTCGTGGGAGATTCGACGGATGAACTTTCCATAGCCTGGAGGTTATTTTAAACCTTTCCTAATACATCATCTCACCAGTTCTTCCGGTACATACGGTAGTTTCTCACAGTCCAGTGCCGTAAACTTTCGACGCCTCATTTCAAGTACGAATCATCAAAGTTTAACACCAAGGGGTAGTAGAAAGGAAGGGGCACTAATAATATAAATACCACCATCGACACCTTCAATTTACTCACCATCAGCTCATCAACACAGTTCTCTACAACAACATCCCGCTACTTTACTTAATACTCTCGCTCTCCACGAACAACCTTCATTCTCAAAAAACCAAAATGGTTCAACTCGCATCTATCATCTCAGCTTTTGGCCTCGTCGCCGTCGCACTCGCTGGACCTTTGGTTGAACGCCAGGTCCGCGACCCCATCATCGTCGGCGATGTCACATACAGCGGAGCGGGATGTCCTCCTGGATCCATCGAGGTCGGGAAGATCGACTTTGAGAAGTGGGAGTTCGAGCTCTTCTACAAGAAGCTCACTGCTTCCATCAGTAAGTGCCTCGCATCACCCTCTCAATTTTAATTTCGAAAATAATTAAGCTAATGGAGAATCCAGAGGCGGGAGATCCAAAGGTCAACGTCAAGTGCCAAATCAAGGTGCCATTGAGGACTGTCGGCGGTACTCAGCTCGTCGTCCTAGCGTACGTCAATACTTCCTCCTCCTTTCGTTTTCCCTTTCTTTCTTCCCTGCTGACTAGTCTCCCAGTGGCGATTACCGCGGCAACATCGACATCACGAAGGGCGTCTACGCCAAACAACAGAACCAGTACAAGTTCGACAAGAACCCCGGCGTCGCCAACATGCAATGGGAATTCAAGGGGCCCATGAAAGCTACTACCACCTTCACCAACGAGCTCGATATCGAATTCTCGTCGGGGTGCCGCGACGGCGGCGACTACCTCCTGATCATCAACAACTACCTCACCATGACTTCGCAGGATGGAGGATCTGGAAGCATCACCGTCTCTGCTTTGGATGCAGCTGTTAAGCAGAGCATTGTTGTCAAGACTAAGGGATGTTAAAGGAGCGAGAGGGTAGAATACGGCGGGTTTTCAAGGAACGGGTTAAGGGTTTGGTTTTCTAAAAAGGGCGGTATATTTTTCTTCTTTTGTCTTGGTAGAAGACTGCTGGTTGTTAGACGGGCAACGATTATAATCAAATCATAAATTTTCGATTCCATTCTGCTGTCCAATTGTCACTAGTGTCTTACTTACTAAGTTCGGAAAATATAGGGTGTCTTCAGTACCCAACAAATTATTCCTTCTTGGGCTGCCAAATCCCTCTTTGACGAACTTCAACATAATCCAGCATCCCATCTAACATTCATGACTTCCCTGCATCTCGTGTTGCATTCAATTGATGATGGATGACCTATCACAAGGTTACGAGCGATTCACACCGGGCAGCGGAATACGTTTGTTTATCTCGCTTACAAGAATTAGCGTTGATCATATTTGCGGAGGACATTCAAACCAACACTGAACCACCCTTTATCAGATAAAATTCTACTCAACGCGAATGTGCCCTGAGCCTCTATCCCATAAATAGGAGCATCGATGGAGAGTATCACGCCGTTTCCTTGGCCAACCGAACTAGGACTTGGCTGTTTCAAGTGCAGGAATGCCTTTCGCAATATTATGAAGCAGAAGATTCTCCCACAGACATTGAATGCGACTGTTAGGGGCTCGGGAGGAAAACATTGAAGCCTGTCAAAGTCTCTTCCGTAACATTGTTAATGATAACTATCTGTCATCTGTGAATAGCTTGAGCTCATCGCCTGTTCCTCCCCGAATCCTTCGCTTCAGAATGCGGGGGCAGCACCCCAATCTGCACGAAAATCAACCTCTGTCGGCACTCCGTCCATGTTGACTAATTTCTTTGAGCCGTTCAAATCATTGAAATAGTCCATATCACCGACAACACCATTCTCATCGACCTGCCACACATTGTCGGCCACAAGGAACGTCCAAAACGTTAGGACTTCCCTCAATGTACTCAGCGGTCTTGACCTCATCCATGGACACCAGCCATTTCGATACGTGAATAACTTGTCTCCGCCCGTGCCATCAACGAACACCACTGCATAGCCCCAATTCTCATCTGGATAGAGATATAACCCTGCTTTCCGCTCAAGCAGCACTGATCCACGGCCCCAAAAGTTTTCCGCACTCCGCCTTGCAGGTTTTGGTACGGATGCTTCGCTAGGAAATAATAACGCAGGAGCAAGATCACGGTCTCGGTGAGACTGGTGAGATGGGTCGTCCTCGGGCTTAGTACCAATGGCAAATTTCCGCTCGCTGTCATTCGGCTCATCGACATGTGCCGCTTCGAATGAAGAGCTGGTCCACGCCTTGACTCCTGGAGCAATGTTTATGGAGGCCTTCTTTGGCGCACGCGCTCGAGTAAGAAAAGCTTTTTCGAAGGAATGATCAGCCCACCGATCTGCTACCATTCTTTCGACAAGCACGGCGCCGGTACTTCCCTGCCTACCTTCCCCGGCAGGCATTCTCTCCTCGATGGCGGCGACAAGTACGTCCCATGCCTTCAAAGATTCCTGTAACTCCCACTGTCCCCATGCTTGCATTGTGAAGTCTGGCTTGATCTTCCCAACATCCCACATCAGGAGCCAGCGTCGTAAAATTTCCGCAAGTGGGAACCATGAGTCCTCAGGGGGAAAGCCAAGAGAAGGATCGATCCAGCATGCCACCTCGCGCACTTGGTCAAAAAACAGACCCCCTTCGTTTTCCATCGTGAGCGAAACATCTTGATAGAGAACGATGAGTTCGTCCTCGTAAGGGGAGAACTGAGGCCATGATTTGTACTGGAAGAAGGATCTGGAGTTGGGAGGCTGGCAGAAGGGTGTGAGAGCTGTGGATTCTGCTTCCACGGGCCAGAAGTCTATGGCAGAAAGAAATGATTGGACGTCAGGCGAGAGTCGGCCTCTCAGCGGGTCATCTTCGCTGTGCGTCCTGAGAGCATCTCGGCATGCCTTGAGTGATGGATTTGCTTGCACGGCGCGTTTTACTAATTGATTGTGTATAGATGCACACTCGACTGGGTCGAAGAGTGCCGTATCGTAGTCGGACATGGCTGTGGTTGCGGGATGAAGTGAAGGGCCGATGGAAGGATGGATATTTTGTATAACCAGCTTACATAAGCCATGAACAGCCAGAACACATGCACTAACATCAAAAAATAGACTTGGGTGTGATGAGAAGATAAAGTCATTTGATGATAAGGGCGCATATATGTTTTTTAGTTCTTGAAGTTAAAAATTCCAACAAAACTTCTTGAGATTCTAAGGCAAGCTTTAGAGGTCTTATTCAAAGATGAAAACCTTTTGAACTTTGTACGTTTAGATTCAAGATATCAAAGTTTGTCATATTCTATTGATTGCGGCATCTTATAGCCTACAGGAAATAGTGACTGGAAGGGATTTGGATGTCCTTTTAAATTCCTGTCCATGCTCGCGTAGGCGAGGTTCCCTCTGAAGAAGCAGCTCCTTTTCATGTGTCCTGACGGACTCACTTCCATATTGCATAACAGAACGTCCGAGTCTTTTGGAAATCAAACACCTCTGCCCCCAAAAAGTCGAATTCGCAATTTCACAAGCGGAATCGCGGATGGGAGTCACGGCTTTCTTGGAACGCCACTTGGGCGTCATGTTTTCTATGAGAGTAATAATCTATTGCATGCTAATATGCCCTATCTCTATGCTCCTAAACTTACCATTCTAAATCGCGATCGAAGCTACTTCATTGAAGAGCCGATCAACAGCCGTGGATCTCACGCCTATGTCGTAGCAAGTTGTCCCAAGAAGCAAAGTCCGAGGAACAAAGATCACAGGGTGGCCGACTGTGCCGTGCGCTAGCGGCAATAAATATTTGACCATTGTGAAGGCCACCAGCGTGTGTCATAAAATGGTTGCTACCGGATCTTGCGCTTTCATACTGGAGGGCAAATGGCATATTGGGTCTTGCCAAGTGATGCTGCATCTGGGGGAGGTTGTTGAAAGCAAGTATTCCACTGCCACTAGGCACGCCTGTGTACATGTTGTTGGTAGAGATGTATTGAGCGTTCCCATGTTGAGTACCGAACCCTGGTCGTTGTATACGGCCAGGAGTATTGGAGTTAAGGTTCATTTGCTGCTCATACATGGCTTGCAACTGTGCAATATTGTAAGCCATTGTAAGTTTGTGAACTCGTGGGTTGCTGCTGAAAGCGGTTAAAGTGTGTATTTTGGTTCTGGGATCTGCTGTTAGGTTTTTCTTCGTTATTTGAGTAGCTCGTTGTTTGAGCTGCCGGAGAAGCTGCTGGAGGGAGAGAATATTTTGTGAGAATGGATTTTCTTTTATAATACAGAATTTGTCTCTTTTCGATTGTTCCAGTCAATGCTGTCAGGGAGGCAGACGGCATTCTAGGGAATAATTAATCTGAGAATCAACTCATCAGAGCCATTAACGATGAGCAGATGAATAACCTTTTTCAGAACGACAAAAAGGGTTTCCAAAATATTTGTGTGTCATCGTGGATCAATTTATCAACTCCCGAGTGAACTAGAATACAATTTTCACATCCTCACGTAGGTGAGTGACCCAAGGTTAAGGAACTATCAACAGCAGGATTGGACATTCGATAGAAGATCGGAAATCCCAAGGTGATTCGAAGCTACGAACTCTTTGAATAACCACGATATGTGACGACATTCAACATTGTCCTTGAAACATTCATCAACATTTCCCGGACTCTGAACAGGAGCTAAGTAGGGCCGGAAGCTCCTCATGAAAGTATTAAATGTCGAATCAAGTCTTCATCACTTGGTATCCTCTGGGTTGAATCTGCATTCGGCAGCGTCAAGCTCTAACAAGGTAGCAGAGCTGGCAAAATCCCGCCATTTCAATCCTACACCCTTTATTCAATGAACTCAAAATGGGTCCTCTCTAACACAAGGTTATCTGAAAACCCAATGAAGCTCCTCTCCCTGGTAATGGATAGCCCTATTTTTGGTCCACTGAATAAGGAGAGTAACATACCGTTGAGAGTGATGTACTTGCAGTGGGTATCGGATGTGTAATTTCTTGTTCCTCAATGACTGGACATTGCTGGCTGCCCAATCCGGAGGACTTTTCTGCTCCGATAGCTCACATAAAGCACTGTGCATCTGAATCATCTATCCGCGTCAAGGTTTTCGTTCCGTGTTCTACAGTGGGATGGCCAGGGAAGCACAGCCGTTTCAAAGAGTAGTATCAATCGAACCAGATTACAGCAGAGTCATGATTCTGCCTACCGCGACCCAGAAAAAGAAATAAACAACTTCAACCTTGACTCAAAGCTAATCAGGATGCCGAATTTTATTTCTCTTCGTCGAAACATTAGTTGTCCATCTATCGATCTAAGTCAATACGAAAATCATCTCCTACACAGGAAACAAGTACCATTGCATTAGTTCCCTGACCCTCCCTCCAATCCCCATCACGTATAGCGAAGAACATAAGCAGTTTCTCGTATAAAGCCGTCTAGTGTTCTCTCCCTGCTCTCCCAAATACCCCCAACAAATGCCAGTACAGGCAATAACTCATCCATCAGTTCACTCGAGATGTATCTCACCCTCCCCAAACCCGCACCTACTCTCACCACCATCTCCGCGGCAGTAGCAGCAACCTCCCACGATCAATCCTCTTCCCAGTCACTTAAGCTATGCTCTTTTTCTTTTCAAAGCACCACCTCGTATAGCAACTCAACTAACAACTCACAGCCGCCGGATGTTCTAAACCCAGCTAGTTCAATTCCTCGACGCAGATGCGTATGCGTTCACGTCCATTCGCATCCCACGGATTCCAAGCCGATACAAAGTGGAAGCTTTCTCCATTTGACCCACCTCCTGCTGAAAGGACATCGGCGTTTATAAAAGTCTTGGCCCTGTCCGTATGAGTCGTCATCTCTTTCCAGCCAAGCTTTTCAGGTAACAATGATTGATTTTTGGACCGGGTCGGGGGATGATCCCCAGGATGACTGCCGTCCTTTCTTTGTCGTACGATGCTAGCAGATGCAAATCTGTGGGCAGTACTTCCTCTCTCCACTCGACACAGAGTTGAAGGAGCCCATTTTGTTAGACTTTCAGTCAAGACATGGCTGAAAAGCAGGAGGGGGGTGTTGATATGAGATAGCACAATTTAGATCACTCTTTTTCGTTTTTGGGCTTGTAAAGTAAGGGGGTACGGCAGTGAATGTTTAACTTATCAACAACGCTGAATCGCTGTTGTTGGATGGCAAAAAGAGCACCTATTCTTGCAATGGAAGCACAAGCTTCGCTTATATATTTTCGTGTTGACCAAATAGGAAAAAGGAGGAAACGACTCTCAACGTGACAGTGAGAAATGATTGCCCAAGATGTAGTTGAAGAGACCAGGATACCAGACCTACTTAAATGGCAGCAGTAATGCCGTAAAATTACTAGGAATGTAGTTGTTCCGTGAAGGAGCAACACCCAGCGAAGCCAACTGTTCTCAAAAATCTGGTATTTTTTCTGCTTAGGGATATCTAGGATTGAGCGTGTTGGTCCATCTTCCAATCTCCTTCTTTATCTACCTTGTAATCAAGTAAAACGCCCACCGGGTATGTCCTCGGTATTCTCCAAACTCCTGGTATCCATTCCTACAAAAGAAAGTCGTTTCGTTTTGCCCCAAGGCTCGTCAAACCCTTTCAGACGCATCGATATCGTACTGAAATGCCTCTTTCTCGTTTTGATATTCACCCGTCGAAATCTGGTAATGTAACGGATCGGCCTGTAAGGAGATAGGTTTCTTCACAATGAATGCAACCGTCTCGTCATCCTCCAAGTATATTTGTCCTCTCCTCGTTCGTCGTGCACCGAAGAATCTGCCGCTGTTGGAATTATTAGCATCAACGCCCAACCATCACAAGCGAGCGGAAAGCCTTACACGTTCTCTATTCGCTCCACCAATTCCAGGGCAACAACAGCTACCAAAAATAGCACCACGATCCCAACGACCATCAGATCGCTATAATCCCTCGCCAGACGCACGCCATGGAATGAAACATAATGCTCAGTATTGAACTCGGAGGTTGCGCAGAGCTGGGCTGTATGGTGTGGTCCGTCGGTCTCTACAGCCTCGCCCTTCCTCCCGTTCGCAGGACGCAGAGACGCCCAATACCGCTTCGCGTCCTCCTTTCGCAGATGCGGTAGCGCACTTGTTGGTTTCGAGGCGAGAGATTCTTCCGAGGCAGTTCCATGCGGCGGTTTCTGAATGGATGGGCTGGAGGCGGGGTTGGTGAGGGAGAGTAGAAAGCTGGAGGAGAGAGGGCGGTTCGAGGTTAGCGCGACGCTGGGACTGGTATCTTTTGAGGGCGAGACGGCGTGATTATCGAAGCTCTCTGCATCAAGAGTATCGGGAGAGGAGAGTTGATGGGTAGGGAAGTGAGGGTTCGTGAGGCGCGTTGGAGGTGTGTTTGGTTTGGAGGAGAGGAGGGCCGAACGAAAGCCTGCGCAGGACGTATAATGACAGTCGGAAGGGAAGAGAGTCTCTGGAAGAGGGGTTGCAGATGCAAGCTGGAGGAAGAAGAGGAGCGACAGTGGTGAAGATGGCTTCATTTTCGAGGTGTTGAGGCAGATAAAATTGTGGTGGTGCTGGGTATTTCCCGAAGTCGAGAGAACTTCCGAGGTTCGAAGCTGAGAGGAAGGAACAATTGAACGGTCCCTTGCTTCCAATTCACGCCCGACGGTCGTTCCCTCTTATGATTCACCGGTGCTTTGTTAAGGAGGAGATATGGAGCGTCGATGCAAACAGAAATTGTTGGGTGGCTGAATTCCAGAGGTGACAGACAGATTTTCGAGTACAAAGATAGAAAGAGGGGGGGCATGCAACCTTTAAACACAACAACACGATACCAACCAACCAACCAACCAACCGCACTTTACGACACTTTACCGGGTGTAACTTTGCGCTATTACCTTCAATAACCAACGTTCAATTGACTCCCTGCACTTGCAATGGGTCCTGGCACAGGCTGCCCACTGTCACTGGTACACGATGACACAAGGTCACGAAGCAAGCTTCTCCGTGCCATACGAGATATGACAGTGAGTGCGTTTTAGTGGTGGTTACTGGTCAGTAGTGACATTCCTCTGCCAGTCGACCCCGGGGATTGGTGGCGGAGTCTAGACGGTGGGCTCTGTGGGCTGCGGCCAGGGACCACCAGGGGACCCACGATTCAAGACCACAATGCTCCAAGTGGGTTTGACCGTTTGGCTCAGACGCATTAACTCGACCCCATGTTTAGCCGCTGCAGCTCAGGTGCAAACGGTCTAGAGCCTGAAAGCAGCAGCAAAAGAGGCTGGGAATGGCAACACACGAGGGAAAGCTTAGAGACATCTCAGATCACGCCAGCAAGCCTCCCCCGTGGCCAGACAAAAGACACGCATGGGGAAAAAGAACAACGTTGCTGGAGAATTACAGAAGTCCTCGGAGGAATCGGGGCCGTCATGTCCGTCCCCTAGAGATCTGGAGATATTGTCCTCCTGAAATTCTTAATTCTCCTTACCCAAGAAGGATGTGCCGGCCAGTCTCAGGAATAGGGTTTGTCCGTGCCAAATGTAACGTCAGGTACGGAGTACAGCTCGTTTCCTCGATGGCTTCGCGGCTGGTTGGGCGGTCACTTTATTCCAAGGCCCTACTAAATCGGTGGCTTGATTACCTACATATCGATGATGATTAACATCACACGTGTTGATAAAATGGCAGGGCAGGAACGGTTCGTTGCAAGTTGGGTTCCCTTGAATTCCCAAGAAAGGCTGAAAGATAGATTGAATTCCAGTGAGCTTCAGGACGTCGAACCTGCATCATGCCATTGTTCTCCAATTTGCTACAATTTGGAAGCAACACACCTTACAGCAATTATTACTACTATTATTTACCAATGCATACTCCGCAGTCAGATCTAATGCCAAGCTACTGTCAGATCAGACACACGATCAACCCTGTCGATGAGATAGCTCCTGGCCAAACGAACAGTGCGCCTGTCCATTCAGAACCCTCGGCGCTCGAAACTGCCAAGTCAAACAATCGATTTCTCAGGTCTCGATTAAGGGTAAAGACCGCCGCCAGTCTTTCAATCATCTCAAATCGGTGTTGAAACCGACCGAGTCCATTTGATCTTTGTTCCTTTGTTCCTCCTCCTCCTCCTGCTCCCTAGAGCCCTTCTTCATCAATCCTAACTCCAACGGCTCCATCTCGATTCGCCCTCCAAACCCCTCCTTCCTCACCACCAAACTCCTCCTTCTTCCACACCTCGACCTTCTCCTTACACTCCTCCAGAGCCTCCTCGCCCGCCCTCCAAGCAGCCTGGCGATGAGCGGACGAGACGGCAATCAAGATACTTTCTTCCCCGATAGGAACAACACCCAATCGATGAATCATAGCGATCGATATAAGGGCGTGCTTCTCCTTTACCTCTTTACATATCCTGAGCATGGTCTGAAGAGCACGTGGTTCGTATGAGCTATACTGGAGCTCCTTTACTAGTTTGCCAGCAAAGTTGTCCCGGGTTGTACCTGTCAAGGTCTTATCAGGATTTGAAGCTCTCTAACTAAGGCTTAAAAAGTAATTTTACTTGCCTGCAAAGAGAACAATAGCCCCTGCTTTAGGGCTCCGAACTCGGTCTATTATAGCTTTTGCATCCAAGTGATTATCGGTTAGAGCGACGTAGCACTCGTCTTCTTGCAGCTCTTTAATCATGGTGATGTGGGTTGTACAATCCTTGTGATAGTGATGTGATAGTGATGTGATGTGATAGTCTCAAATCGCAATTCCTGGGTTTGGAAATGAGGCATTATCTCTACGAAGTATGTGGGGTGAGAGGAAGAGACAAGCTCTACCGGATACGGGGTACGGGTCCAGCTGAGAAGGTTAATTTCTAGGGCATAGCCTCGATGGGAACACGAGAAGGCCCAACGGGAAAGACCCACGAATTGCCAGATCTGGTCATTTACGGCAGAAGCTAGAACACGAGGTGAGGAAATTTGGAAGCCTAGAAGAAGCTTACGCAGTCGCATCCTTCCATTTCCGATATCCTACTTTTTTCCATTCGAAGCCTCATCCTTCTCAAAACACATCCACTTTGGCCATTTCTGTTTCTGCTTCCGAGTCGAGACGTCTCGAGGATCTACAGCAAAAGGGAAAGTTCTGTCGGTGGGCAGGGGATGAGCGCAAACCTTGAAACTCGCCAACGGGATCGTCACAGGGGGCTTGAACGGAGCTTTTTGCTCTTGCTGCAGTCCCCGTGTGGATCTGTACCTTTTTCGCTGGGAAGATGTTTCCTTGTCTGAAGATCTGTTAGAAGTTGTCGACGAAAAGTGCCACATCGCAAGAATGGTGGGCTTGGCTGAGGCCTTGGGGGAAACCATAGGCGTGTTGGCTGGGGTTGTTGGTCTTTTTATGGGAACGGCAGTCTTGGATGGGGAAGCTTTTGGCATATGCAGCCGGAGAAGGGATACTTTGGGACCAACAGGAAACACTATTCAGCGGCAGATGTGACTACTGCCGAGGTAAGGAGATTTGGTGTTGAAGCAGAAGCAATGATGGACATACCGGTATTCTTGGAAACACATTTCTTCAGAAAGACTGGAGATGGCTTATGATCCGTTCATGAGCTAGAGAATTGATGACGATATTGGAGGATCCCGAAGCTTTTGAATACGAAGATGGGTGATGATTTGATCTACCGATCAATAGTGAATGAAACTTTCTATTAACCATTATTGCCAAAATGATAGGTGGAGGAAAATTCAGGCGAATCAGGAGAGAAAACAACCCAAGGGGACAGGGCAGGAAGGGAAGCACTATAGTCACGTGACAGGCGAACATCTACGAACGCCTGGTGATACAGAAGACGCCCTTTGAATAGTTGTAATATTACCGCGTTGTTTGAGACTCCCGGTTTCGTAGACATCACATCACAATGAAATCTCACAGATGCCCGTACAAGCTTGAAGGGTCTCTCGTGCTCAGTAGCAGTCTCAGCCTCGCCCTCCAAGCGAGCCACGTCAGAAGCTGGCAAATCTCCCAAGGCTGACAACCTTCCATCTCACTTCACATGAAGAAGTCTTCCAACACATTATGGTGCCCAACCAGGCGCCTCCACCATCTGCGACAACAAAACAGCCTTTCCCACCTCTGACGCGAAGTACAACTCTCCCAGCCTACAACGCGCAATCAATTGCGACCGACCGCTCTCTGCTCGCCCCTGAAGATGCCATCTATCAGGGCTCACCACCACGCAAGCAATCCGCGGCTGTAAACAAGCTGAAGGATTTGCGCATGACAAATGGGACCATTGGAGATCTGCGACCCTCGAGAAGAGGCAGGCATGGGGATAGGACGAGGAGCGCCAGTCGGAGGAAGAAAGGCACATGGAAGAAGCTCCTCTGGGTGAAACAGTCTTGTGAGTTGCGCGTCTCCCTCTGAGAATGAACCTGATGATCAATAGACCCAGACAACTATACGGATCAAGATACCTTCCTCGAACATCTTCAACGGAATCCGCGACTCCAACCGTACGATTTCTGGCCGCTTGTGGCAGATTCGACTGTAATTGTCCAGCATGTCTGCTCCGTCATTATCTTCATCGTCTGCTTTGTTGGAATCTATACGGAACGCGTCTCTCCAGGATCAGTTGTAGGATGGGGATCAATTGGCACGTTTCTAGGATGGGTACTGTGGGATTGGTGGGTAGGACAAGAAGAATCGCAACAGCCATCGCCGCCAATATTCACACAAGGAGCATCTGCGTCTAGCTCCGTATCAAACCTCAATCCGAATCCAGCATCTCTGTCGACATCAAACCTTCATAGTACTTCAAATCTAGCGCGCCACTCGCACTCTGCATCAGCATCGTCGATCCAATCCGCAGCTTCAGCACCACAAATCCCAACCCCGCGCTTCGTCCCCAATTACCCCTCTCCAGGATCCTCGCCGCCTCTTTCACCACGGACCTCCCTCCGTCTCTCAACAGCTAAATCAGCCCTCCTAATATACTTCACACTTCTCGGTCTCTCGCCCATCCTCAAATCGCTGACTGTGTCCACGTCCGAGGATTCGATCTGGGCGATGTCCTTCCTGCTCTTCACAATTAACATCTTCTTCTTCGACTATAGCACTCCGGCCGAGACATCCATTGGATCTGGAGTTAAGAATATCCCAGCGAGTTTAAGTACCAACGCAGCGTTGATGGCTTCCACGGTGCTAGCGTCGCGGCTGGAAGGTACAGGGGAGGTGTTCTCCCTAACCCTCTTCTCCATCGAAGTCTTTGGACTTTTCCCAGTTTTCCGACGATATGCCAAGCAACGGTCTTGGAGAGGGCATATGGCCCTCACGACTCTTCTTGTGATTGGCGCTGGCGGTGGGGTAGGACTCATCCTTGGCCGTGGTGGTGATGGAGAGGGTGTATGGGATTTTCCCTGGAAGAGTGGACTGATGGGTGTCTTCATCGGAGTCTTCGCTACGGGTCTGGCGATGGGTGGATGTTCTTGGTGGCTGATTGGGCTACAGAAGTACAAAAACGAGATTCATGGCCCTTGGGATCCAGCGAGACCGATCATAAGGAGGCATTATGATTACTAGCTAGGAAGACACACAGGTAGATCTAATGTAATAATGTACTATTTCTCTCAATCTCAATCGCGCCTATTGTTTTACAAAGTGGTTGCTGTCTCCATGGTGAGGACCACTACTCTAGGGACACGAAACTTGCTGCTCCATTCCATGAGCTTGACTGCATGCCTACTTATCGTCCACTGTGTCCTCCTACAGCGCATTACTTCTCATGGAATTGCCACTACTTGATTCCTGTGAATATGGAATGATATGAGTTGATGATGTTTAAGTAGTTAGAGTGTTCCTAGACCAGCTGTCGAAATCAGGGAAATGCATTTGTAATCTGCGCTTTCAGTGGAAGAAGCTTGCTGAGGAATGGTAAGGAGCTAATTCACAAGATTTCTGTTGATCGGATTCGCATTAGCTATGGATGGAAGACTTTGGATTGAGAGATTTAAATTCCTTGGGTAGTCCTGCTATTGAATCATGAATTGATAGTTGGTCGAGATTGCCTTCGGGGAATCTGTAATATTCTTTTGAATGTCAATATTAAATGCATGAGCCTTTCATCCAAGAGAAATCACTTAGCATAAGTCTCTTAAGATGCCGGCAATATTCTCTTCCACAAATTTCCGCTACCCCAAGTACCGAAGCATGTTCTTATTGAAAATCACGTAGGCTATTTAAGCGGTCACTAATAGACGAAGACAGGCAAACAAAAAGAAAAGAACGGGAAAAGGGAAGATTCTGCCGTAGCCTCCAAAGCCTCAAGTGTATCTCATTGTGTGTATTTCTGCGAGACACAGAATGCTACGCAAATATCCGTTCATGCTCTAGCTGAATTACGCATCTTGCCACCTATCCTCAAAACCAATTTCTTGAACGCAAAGTTTCTAGGCATCGGTAAGTTTCTCTTTTTGATAACCTTCAAGTGGTCACCAGATCCCGCGGTCGTCTCATGCGTCGATGCATCCGTCATCTCCACATCCTCCACCGGCCATTCTTCCCTTCCCGGACTATCATATGGACTCAATAACCCCTCATCCACGCCACACCTCTTCATCCTAGAATTTCTGGCAAATAACCACAACTCAAACGTATTCCGATCCATAAACTCCTGTACCAAGCATTCCCTTGAGTACCCAACTCTCCTCTTCGTTTGCGAAATCATCACGTCCAGGACATCCGTACAGAAAGTCGCCAAAGCCTTCATTTCTCCCGCTTTGAGGTCCTTTCCATCTTGTCGAACGACCAGAATACTTCCAACTTCGCCGTTCCACTCCTCTGGTACTTCGCCCCATCGCGAATCCGTGACATCTGTGATTCTGTTCAGAGAACTTGCTTCAAGACTATGGTACCCTGAACCTCCTGCAGTATTTATGCGATGGTAAATCCACATCTTGAGCGGCATTTCCATTGCTACGGAAATTGGGGTTGAGAGTTTCTCAAAGACTGGGTGATCTTTGGGAACTTTGATGACTTGAAACTTATCTCCATCACGCTCGGCATCGTAGAGAATCTTGACACCTAAGACTTCGTTTGCCCGACCGTGGCGATTCCAGAAGGATGACAATTGGTAGTGCCTAAGTTCATCTCCATGTATGAAATAGTCGATTGCGATTCTGCTATCTTCAAGTGTGATATCTCGAGGAACTGGGATCTCAGAAGCTGACGTTACACGATCGAAAGCCAGCACCGCAACTGGACCAGTGAATTTGGTGGGAGAATCCTTGCCAACTTGAAATCCTTCGATGAACCGGTTGGGTGTCGTATCCTTGGGCAAAGAAGTGTAAATCCCCAGATTGTGGCCTAGGTCAAAATTGCGATACGTATCGAACCCAACCACACCCGACTGGAATGTGTTCGTAGGAGTGTGTAGCACGTCTTGAAGTTGCGGTTCCAGATTTACAGATCCCATGTTATAGTGCAGGATTGGTCTTGTTGTAGCCCAGAAGAATGTTGGGGGACCTACGGTGGGGAAGAGTAGGCCGATATGGTGGGATGTTGTGGGCCGCGGGGTTGAAAGGAAGGTCTTGTAGACGGCGCAGAATTGGCTGTGCAGAGATTCGTCGGTGGTGGCGCATTCGATTGAGCAGTAGCTTGCAAAGTTGCAATTCAGGCATTCCATTTGTGCGACTGCGCAACCGATCGTGCAGCCTTGGGGTTCCATTTTCTGGTTTGGTGGTGGGTGTTGAGATCGATGGAGATTTGAGGGCAGGAAAAGAGGGATGGTTTTGCGTTAAATGTGACTTCCAGGTTGAATTAATATTTCATTTGGTGAATAAATAGAGTATCAGTAAGGGCTAGTCAGATTCATGCTCAAGTGGTTGCCTGGAAAGAGTGGTTTGGTGACCATGTGTATGAAGTGAATCCTTCAACGGGCATTCCCTCTTGACCTTTAAAATTTGACAACTGCTTCTTCATTGCCAAATAACTTGAGTTACCAAAAAATTAAAATTGAGGCGGTTTCTCAAAGTGCAGCGAAACTCTCTGGCTAGTATTGACTTGTATCTCGCAATGATCAGAAAATATTCTTTTGAAAATGGGCTTCGAATAAAGTATCTAGAGAGATATACATCGCACGGTATTTTCCCACCTGGCAATAGCTCATCTTCTAAGGTCAAATGACATCTGCGTACTTGTGCACCGGCATTTCCCATCCCAAATACGAGGATTTCAGGCATGGAATTGTGGCCGTGGTGGCCAAGACAAAGTTTTGGAGATATGGTCATAGCGCCAGTAAATCAAACAGAAATCAGGAACGTGAAATTTTCTATCAAACCCGTGGGTCATGTATGTATAATTTTGTGGATTTGTTGGCGAAATTTCTACGGGTTGGGAAACCCTGTTGTGGCGAGAGTCGTGCATAAAGGGGCTCGCTTATCATAAGCGAGGGGACAACATCCTCACAAGGGTGGAACACTTCCTAAGAACTCGATGGTGTTGATAGATGGGAAACTTATTTGATATCTACGATTTTTTTATTGAATGTTGTTTTTTGAACATTGGATACTGTGGAGAGAAGTTGAGAAAATCGTGGGGTTGTTAGAGTTGGGCATCTGCACTAGAAACCCTTTCAAGAATTTTCGAAATTTCCGAGTTTGGATCTCAGACAAGTCTTTTGGGCCCAGTTGTGCTATCATTTTCCAAGAAGCAACGATAAGGTGTAGGATGTCATGAGATCATAAATTCCACTCACGTGTGTGTCGCCAGCTAGCGGTCTCGAGATATGTTCGCCAGCCTTGCGCGCTCTGGTCTACGACTACCCACCCAGTCCCGTCGGCGCAGCCTTTGGTTCCTTCATCGCGGCGCAACAAGCTTTGTGGACACCTATTAGAGATATTGCTTTTTTTGCTCCGCTTTCAATCGCAATCTACTAGGTTCTGCTCCTGTTCTTCGCATGCACTACTTGGTTGATTCTCACCAGCATCGCAGTGCGTCTGCCCGCCTTCTAACCAGCACCCCTCCCTCTTCCCGCCTTCACAGTTGAGTTGGCAGACACCATCCCAATGTCTCCTCCTCCGAGATATCTGTCCATGGTAAGAAAATTATCCGAAATCCAATGACATACCAGTTAATCAGTTCCAGGATAATTCATTCGAAGAATTGTCGCGATGGTGTCGCGCTGACGAAAGCTTCGTACCTAAAATATCATCACCCAAGCCTAGTCCTGGGTTTGTTATCAATGGGTACCAGGAGCCTGAAACGGTCAATGAACAAGCGCAGAAGGGCATGAAGTTCGATATTGACTGAAGGGCCAGATGACAGATAGAAGACCATCTACCGACACTCCTCCATCAATGGTTTCATCCAACTACTCTTCAACTCGCAGCGCCAATGAGCTACCGCTACCACCCATAAAGAACCAACATACCTCATCTTCCTCCTCCAGTTCGGTACACAAGGCCATTCGATGCGGGCACCTGAAATCCAGAGTGACGGTTGAACAATTGCGCGATCATTTCCTTCTTTCTCCAGGGCTTCAATATGTATACCTTCCTCTCAAACGAAATGACGAACCCAAAAACTACGGAATAGTCAGCTTTGAAGACATTATGAGTGCTCAACTGGCTCAGAAAGCTTTGAACGGTATTAAACTTTGCGGAAAGCCGTTGAGTCTGAGCCTCACCCACCCAATGTCTGCTATGGATATAAGATTCTCGAAGTCGGCCGACCCCCGCTCTCTCTCTGACAAAGACATTCATCGCATCACTAGTGCTACCCAAAGGTCAGCAGACAGTGCAGATATGCGACTTAAATCGGAAAATGACTTGCCATTGAAGAGACAGCTTTCGAAGAGGAAACTTGAGGAGCGAAACCAACCACGAATTCAGAATCTTGCCAAATTGTAAGTTGCTCTTACCTTTGTGCCACGGGATATACTTACCATGATACCAGACTCGGAGTTGAGGATGGGATGTCAGGAGCCATAGATTTCGATAAGATTGTGCAGGATATTGACAATAATTATCGCCATGAGTCTGAACTGTCTCTATCATCACGCAATTTAAAGTTCTGAAATACCTTTCTGGTTTGCAGGACTAAGACAATGGTTGACACCAACAGGTAGAATCCTTGGCGAAGTTCAAGCCCTTGTGTTAATTTGACTAATTCAAAATGGCATTTCAGAAATCACAACTTCAGATTCCAAACTGACCTCCATTGAGAGTGTGAGATATTGAGATGAGGACTTTTGCACATGATAATGTGATCATCCCATCATTTCTCCACAAACTCCTAATTTGGCACCGCCAAGAAACGCCACACAATATTACCAAACAGGGGAAACAACAAGGCTGGCCTATGGACCAGCAAGATTTTGACAAGGGACGGCTCAGCCCGAGCCCGTAGCGCTGGAGTGGGCCAATGGACGCAGTATGCAACCTGATGGGAGGAGCCCAACCCCTGGGGAGTGCGACAAACATTTTCAGCTCGTCGCGTTGTGCATTTCAGCTCAAAATATCCCCTCGATTTGAAATTATCTCCTCCTGATTTCAATCTAACCCTTATTTCTTTGGCATCTTGACTTTCGGCAGCTTCATCGGTGGATTTCAAAGTATCAACAGTACGTTATATCCCTCCCTTTCTTTCCCATGAACAGCATTCTTACAAAGACCAAGCGGCCGTCACATTAGTACGCCAACTAAATGGAAATTTCTCTCCCTCTCCGGCTGCTCAGCCGCGTCGGTGACAGTTTTGAAGTCATCGATTGTCGTGAACCTCGCAGTCCTGGCCACAAAATTGACCACTTCGACATCATCACTTACACATGGGGCAAAAAGCAAGATCCTTACAATTGCGGAATACCAGGTGTGGGGTGGAACGTGGAACTAGCAGAACAGAAGTTGGAGGACATCAAACGGTTGATGATCGAAGACAACATCCAGTATTTGTGGGTTGACTGCATATGCCTAGCCCAGGATGATGAGCGAGAAATGTCAGCCGAGATTCCAAAGATGTATCAGTACTATAAGACTGCTCGCAAATGCTACATCCTGATGGATATGGATGAAGTGTGGAATCCGCAGGAGATTGTGGACAGTCTGAAGTTTATCGATCACATTCTAGCGAACATGGGAGGCGCTTCGTTGGCCTCTGAAGCTTTCTTGACCGAGAAACTCACCAATATTCTGTCACAGTGGGCAACGACCAACTGGAAATTTCCGATGGATTACTCGACCGTCAGATCTGCTGCTATTGACATGGGCGTCTTGAATTGTTACTCGACTTGCATCAACCGAGTTCGTTCCCTATTCAATAATCCATATTTCACACGAGTCTGGACATTCCAAGAAATGCTTTTGGGGAAGAACATCACAATGTACGGAGTGAACAAGGAACAAATTTCTTGTATTGGGGAATTGAACACTTGGATGGATCTCGCCACGGACTCTAAGGACAAAGCGTACAAGCTGCATGCATGGATCACGACATCAAGAGTGCTGAGAACTGCCTCGGTCAATGCGATCCTACGAATCTTAGACGAGGACTGCTTGCTACTCAATGCTCTGCAGACACAAGTCAGGGGAATCAGCTCGGCAAGGACGGATATCATCAACGGCGGTCCTAGCTGGTGGTATGAAAATCACAAAGGTGTTTGCAACATTTTCTCTGCCATCTCAATCACGCCACGAGAGTGCGAAAAGCGTAGAGATATTTTCAGAGGGCTTCTCGGCGTGTTCAGCGGGCTTTTCACCGCAGAGGAGGTAGATAAAAATTTGAATGGCGACGACATCGAGAAGATCTCGTACGCATTCTTTAAACAACTTTCCATGAAGACTGGGCTCGCCTGGACAAAACTTGCGATCAGCAGCGGAGAGCGTGGAGAATGCGACTGGATCCCAGTGGTGGCAAATCACAACAACCCAATGACAACCGACTGCTTCGCTGCTGTTGTCAATCTGGGACGCTTGAAACCAAAGGGCTTGGCCAAAGCATTTGCAGTGACTGGTCTACTGGGAACACCGAAGAAGTACATGAGGATCGTACTCAACAAGAGCGACAGGAAATTCCAGTTCATCTACAGAGGCTGTAATGCCGGCAAGAAAGTCAAGACTGGTGTCTTCAGCACTGAGACAATACCTGTGAACGATCAACCTCGGGATGTGGCTGGAGATGAGACTGGTAGAATCTTGGTGCAATGTGCGACAATGTTGGGGAGCATCATGGACCCGGGCGGCGATGTTGTTAAGTACAGACAGAATCTTCTAGGCAAGCTACAGCCATATTGGGATATCAGTGACCCCAATGCCAAGCCAACAGGATGGGAAGACAGATGCGTGAGCGGTACCGGCTGGGAGAATCCCCATCCCCATGACTTCAGAGTCCACAACAGATCCATGAACTTCCGAATGAGCGCAATTACAGGCTGCGGATCACGACTGGAAAATGAGAGCACAAAAAACATTTCGTGCGAAGTTCAAGTCAATTGTGGTTGTGTCATTATTGCTCCGTTCTCGTTGATATTTGAAGCCATAACTGCCGTGGATGGGTGCTCCTTAGGCGACACTTCTGCAACATTGGAGGAGGACAGGATAGTGCTGAGGGACGGACTGGGATTGGTGCAGGTTGGAGACATTGGCAAGGCTTTCAACTTGGTGGCATATGGAGGAAATACCGACTCTCACAGATCATATTCTAGCAGTTGCAAGAGTACGAGGATTCACAAATCGGTGGTGCCAAAATTGTGGTGGCCGACGGGCAGGGCATTGGTGAGGGAAGAGTTCACCCATGGCATTACAGATTCGATGAGGGATTATGGGTATGTGCAAACTGGTGGATCAGGTAATCTTTTGATATGCAGGAATCGACCGTTGGGGCAGTATAAGATCATTGGTGTTTGTGTTGATGAGTGGATGGAGAATAAAGGCGGGGAACACACAGTGACCATACGCTAATCGATGGCGGGACAAGGACACCGAAATAATGTTTGATAGTTTTCATTTCAGTCACGGTGTAATGGAAGTGTTCCCAGGCTTCGTTTAACTGGCATTTGAGCGCCACACAAGTTTGCTGCTTATGATAATTATTTTGAATTCCCTTTTTATTGCAAACCTAACCTTCGCTAGTGGTTTTGCGATCCTTTTTTTGGTCGCGAAAAAGGGGTCCACTCGCTTAATATCCTCGCTAATACGGCTAAACTCAACATCAACACAACAAACAGTTCAAAGAAGAGAAGGACTGGCAGCAAAAACAAAAAAAATGTCTCAAGCTGCCGAGCGGGGAGGAATGTTTGTACTTACGAAGTCCGCCACAAGAATCCGCTACACATACGGGGGCTCACCAGAAGTACAATCAAGAGGAGCAGATGTTCTGTTGCCAGGAGGGCATCTTTCACTACATGAATGTTTCCTGGCAATATTGCAGCACAGTTCTAAACTGGCGAACAATTCCCAACCAAGTACCAGGACCATAGACCGTAAGCCCTAAGAAGAGGAAGATGGGAGCCTTGGTAGTGGGGGGTCTTCGTGGTAATGGGGATGTGCGAACGCGAAGTCCTGGAAGCTATTGAGAAAGACGTTGTTAGCTTACACCAATAGAGTGGCAAGGATACCTCGAACACGAAGTATACATATTTAAGTGTCTTGCCAACATGTTATTCTTTGTTTTTGCCCTGTTTGTGGCCAGCTAAGACAGCTTGCAATTTGTTGAGTTTGGGTGGAATTCACTTATTTGGGTGCTTACTGTATCCAGGTGGTAAATTAATTTGAAATATTCGTTGCATTGGTGCGACATAAATCGATATTTACATGAAAGCCACCTGGACCTGCCTTGTGTATATTAATGCGTGTGAAGTTAATGAAACAAACAATATTTAAAGTCCTTGTGGGGCCATCGGATAGTCAAAATCAGAGTATTACTAGGTTTTGGTAATTTTATAATGTAAATTTGGATTCCACAATGAAAGCTACTCAAAGTAGTATTATGCAGTTTAACTTTTGGTACTTGGATAGTTAAGGGATGGGTCTAAGTTTGCTTTCGCTTCTCATGAGGACTTCAAAAAAAGAGCCTCTATGGGATTATTCAATCCACGGACCGAGTCTAAAGGTTTCTACAGTAAACTTCTCAGTCAGCATCAATCGTTGTTGTACCAG
Organism: Cadophora sp. M221; assembly: GCA_017366145.1. Taxonomy (NCBI): domain Eukaryota; kingdom Fungi; phylum Ascomycota; class Leotiomycetes; order Helotiales; family Ploettnerulaceae; genus Cadophora; species Cadophora sp. M221. The sequence goes on from JAFJYG010000544.1 coordinate 32,573, forward strand.
CCTCGATAATTGCATTTGTTTAAGTTCATCGAGCACAGAAAAAGCCACATCGAATCTCTTGGTACCTCCTCAAAAAAGAAGCTTTTGTTGACAGCGGTGGAATGTACAACTCGACTAGAAGAACAAAAATTGAAAGCCCAAATATTTCCGAGGCTACCCGCCACTGCCTCACCTCTGTGCCTCGATTCCGTCAATGTCGCTTGTTGTAGCGTTATGAGCTCTACCATTCACCTATTTGTCGCACGTATTGATTCAACAACATGCTGCCTGGGGCGACGAGGCAATTCGCTAAGTTTTACTTCGAACTTACCTATTTTCTTACTCGAAATTCTGGGTCATGAAACCAACCATGGTGCCTATTTCGACTTGGCCCCACAAACGCGAAATATTTCCACAGCTCATCGGGTATCTCAACTCCCACTGGCCTAAATCCCAAGCCCAAGTAAAGTTTCCGCCCTATAGGGCGCGCTGTTTATTAGGTCAACAGCATGCTAACGGTCTTCATTCCTAGGAACCCCTCTTATGTTCGATTAGGTACCGGTATAACATATTGATAGAAAACGATTCGGCTTGGCCCTCGCCACCCTACTTGCTGATTCTATGGAGCTATCCGCGTTTACCGAAATCTCCGCAATCCCAGCCGCCACAGGAAGGAGTTTCAGTATATAATACAAGGAAGAAGTGCTTGGAGACCATTATCGCTAGGGTAATTGGTAGAGCCCATGGTGAAAATCCTGGGCGAACGCCGAGACCATGTCGAGGAGTGGTTCATTACTGGAAGTCGTTCTGGGAATCCTTCGGAGTCGAGGTCGCTTGAAAATCGAGCCATAAACTGATCCTTCCACATTATTTCTTAAATAGCCACCAAGCTGCAACAGAATTACTGTTCATAGGCGCAATGTTTAGCTAACATCTGAAAGCAGGGAAAAGGAGTAACAGTCTAATCTATCCAACTCTGCTAATGTTTCCAGTGGTTTAGGTCCTACGAAATGACAACCAGCCGAGCATTGGATTTGAGGTATCCAGACTCCTGCCTGACATGCTACGAGGTAAGACAATCGATCGAAGAAAAGCAATGACAATATCTCGTGGTTGATGTGCAAATCGACAAGGAGATAGATCCCTTCTAGTCCCGACCTAGTTAGCAATCGGTCCACTGAGGCAGCCGAAAAGCTAGGCTTTTTTGCTTTTGTATCGCCGATGCTCTCCTGGGCGCATTATAGCCACGAAATATGTAAGTTTGATTCAGCAGCTTGCACTCATTTGATAGGGATTTCGTTAACGACTATAAATATGGTTCCCAGGATCTAAGCAGCAGTATAGCTTGTAACCTGACTGAGAGGCTTTCCTCGATTCTTTTGTAGCTGTTCAGTATAAAAGCGACTTTGTGATCTTGTATCCCGGAATCTTGTACTGAGGCCTTGGATTTTTGGATGATCTAGGAGCAGATCCTCCGGGTAGCCCAGTACTTGAAGTTCTAGAGTCTGCTAGGCGGGAACATGTAAGTTGGACATTTTCATTTTGTTAGAGCAGCTTGGCGGCAACTCACTCTCCATCCCATGTGTCTATATCGAATGGTGTATCCTGCGCGGTTTTCTCAGAAACTCCCAAGCAACGAAAGCCCACTGGAGAATTTCAGGAGACGAATAATTGCTATTTGGATTCAACGGTGTCGTACCACGACATCCGACCTGCGCAGCTCTAGACAGGAAATAAAGCATAGGCCAAAGGTTCCAAGCATGGACGCGATAGAAGAACAACACCCCCAAACAGCATGAGAATGAGCCTTTCGTCGTCCACTTCACGCACACCTGCTCGGTGGCGTATCTTAGGTATGTATGAAGCTCCCAGCCATCAGGGACTACATGTGCTAACGCGAATCTGGGACATAGCACGCTTCAACGAACGGCACCCAAGGTCATCATCCAGATCGCCGGCTCCTCCAATCGGTATTTCGACACCTACCACAGTCTTCCGAGTCGGGTTTTCTGATAACGGCTGGGAAGATTGAGATATAGCTTCCAGGGGTGAAAGAAAGGTGCTTTGGAGCTGAAATTGATGGTCGTTGGAATGCAGAATTGCTGGGTGTGGGGGTTATGTCTGGAGGGGTTTTAACGGTTGAAGGCGGGATTTATGGGTTGCAGAATGGTATTTTGGAATGAGGATATAACAAAGAAAAGTGGGGTCTGCCTAGAGGCTCCTCAGCCTGTGGGGGTATCATGGAGGGGAGGGTGACGGAATCTGGGTTAGTGGTTTGGCGGACATAGGAACCGCATCTCGGGCTTTGAACTTACTTCAAGTTCGCTTGGCGTAATGTCAATTTGCACTTTAAACGTAAGAAAATAATGGTGTTTGTTAAATTTGGCTTGGTGCGTTGATCCTGATTACTCAAATCAATTCTTTTGGGAAAGGATGGATTGAGCATGAGGTGGTGGGTGGAGGAAGCTGTATCTGAGCCGCTCGTCATAGATATGTTCAAGGCATTCATTTTAATCGGCTACTCCTCTCTGCTACAGAAGGAAATCCTATCTTCTGTAATCACATTCATGCTAGACACAGAGGTCACGCAAGCTTTAATTAGTCTGAGCATTCATGTACTCTGCTGAAGGCAATTGTGGCTTCCAGATTGTTGCTGTTGAGGTTCCATTTGCTCAAATATGTCCTACTGACAGGCTGAGCATGAACGGGTAGAGACAGCGATTAGAGGTAAAAGAAAACCCATATTGGCCATGGGGAACTTTCATTAATTATAATATTTATAATATTAAACTTTTGATTCTCAAGCCACGGAATACCGAAGGCCAAAAGACCCGACGAGGGAGAAAACAACTCGCTTCACTTAGTCACTATATTCCATCCAGCCTTCGAGGAAGCAAACAAACCGCCAACAAGCATTTAAACCCAATGAATCAAAAATAAAAGGTACAAAAAATAAACATAAGACGGCTCTTAAATCAGATTTTGTGCTAGGCAAGGGGTTCGAACCCTTGTTTCCTGCTGCGTATGTTACCCTGGCAGGGTACTTGGGAAGCAGACGAGTTAACCACTACTCCAGCCAAGCTTTGTCATTGGCCTCAACAACAGACTTATCCAGTTGAGCCATTCGAGTCATATGTTTTTGATTGAGATTCTTGCTATTTAGAGATATAGTAAGGTTTGTTGTTTGCAAAATTATATGTAAGATGCAGTCACCCATTATGGCAGTCACGAGTCTGTCAAGGTCTGGTTTGGGGGAGAGACGGTAGGTGGATGGACCTGGAGTGAGGCTTGGCTTGGCGGGGTGGAGTGAAGTGGGGCGTTTTTGGAGGGTTAATTATTTTCTCAGTTCAGCGACAACCTGGAAGAGCACAACATCATTCCATTACCAGCTTACGAGTATGCTACAACACGACAAACTAGTCTCTATGGCAATACCCATATCTTCAATTGCAATAGCAGATGAACTGCCCGTGTCCTATACCAACGACGATTTCGACGACGTCTTTGGCTCCGCGCCATCCTCTCCCTCTCTGCTCCCCCACCAACCCACCACAGGCAATCTCGAACCCTCAGATATCCCACGCCTGCGCGAGAAACACGAAACGGAAGGCTATAGAGATGGGGTCACGAAGGGAAAGGGGGAGAGCGTACAAGCGGGTTTCGATGAGGGGTACGGGTTAGGCGCTGTGCTGGGGTTGAAAATCGGGAAGATCTTGGGGATCTTGGAGGGGGTTCTTGCGGGGTTG
>JAFJYG010000545.1:0-36290 GCA_017366145.1 Cadophora sp. M221
GGATAGGAGAACTGGATTGGAAGGGGGATTGGCAAGATAGGATGTGGGAGGGAGGAGAGTGGATATTCGATACCCTGTTGGCTATGGCTATTTCTTGAGCTTGTGCGTCATTAGGAGCAAGGGATTTTGGGCGGGCAGAGAGGGGTGAGGGTTGAGAGGGGATTGAAATGGAAGGGAAAGGGATGGGTATGGGGATGGGGTGGGAGAGTACTGTTTTCTATAGCGTGGTATTCGTGATATGCTCCTGCTGTGGTATGGCGCGGTGCGGTGCATGGATTGGTGTTGAAGGTTAGGGATGTGTTTTTCTTGAAATGAAATGAAACGACGGTTTTGACGAGTATTTTTGAGACCCTAGTTTGCGATTTTCTTGATTAGACTATATATATATTTCCTTTTCCCCCTGGGAAACCTTTCTTGTCAAGTGGCATGGTCTGTTTCCAAAGTCTGCTTACGAAGAATCTCTTTGGTTTCCTATCCGTTCCTATCACCTTTTAACGGGTTGCTGAAATTGTTTTGCTTGCTTGGTTTTTTTTTTTCTTGAGATGAAATGGTATCTATCTATTTGGGGGGCTAGCGGGCTGGGGGGCTGACTTGGCTCTAGAGGCTGACTATCCCCTTAAGTGTCAGAAGTGCCCTCCCCACAGGGGTCCCTTTTCGGTAGCTGACTTGTTTATTACCACAGTCGACCTAATTCAGGGAAAGAGGAACGAAAAGGGTCAGGAGTTCTGAGATGGGTTGTGATGGCGACTCAACGCCTTCAACGAAAAACTTGGATTAGTAACCAAAAAATAAATTATCCAGGTTCCTGGGTGTTCGGCGGCTTAGAGCTGCTATCAGCCGCAGATCACGTGGTTAACACTTTCTGATACGGCAGATTTCATTTCTATTCGAATATCTTTCACAAGATGTACATCTCCAGCGCAGGTCCCCCAAGCAAGCTTCTTGATAATATCGCACGCCAATTCTCTCAAGCTCTCAACGTCTCTTCACAAATTCTCAGCCGGTTGTGTCCACAATCCACACTCCTCCTTAAGAAATGCTCAAGGCACATAGACAACACCAACATTGTTCAGATCAACCATCGCCAATACTGTGTACGGTACTCCAGTAACCTCATCATCACCCTGGAAGCCTGCTGCCCAGACCCCTTGTGCTTCACCTGCGCCACATTCATTGACACCCAATCGGATAAAGTTAGACATATCTGCTGGCGAAACGCATGACCTGTTGGAAAACATCAGCTCGTACTTCATATGGCAAATGGGCGCACAGGAGCTTAGTCACACCTTTCTGGAAACCCCCCGAAAGTTTTCTCCTTCGTCGCTATAACAAATGCGCAATCGCTATTCGCAGCACTACTCTCAAGATCAGCAAGTTCTTAGGCCCCTCCAAAAATGGAACCTACACTTCACAGTATTCGCTCAGTACTGTTTTACCGTCTGTTGATATTGTTTTGCCAGACTTTAAACAGGTAGAATCATCTGTACAGATGCTTTTAGTTGTGTCTTTCGGGTCTAGGACTTGTCCTTTCACGATCCTTCAATATGGTTAGCGAATGAGGTAAACACCCGAGCATGAAGCAGATGAGCATCTCCAGTTAGAAAAATAGTGAGTTGAGAGCACGTACGAGCCAAGGATACCAAAGCAATCTGCCAGCCGTGTACCTCCTGTCCCGCTGCCGCATGTGAAACCGGCGAGCTTACTAGGAGATACTACGCCTGCGGAGGTAGTGGATTGCAAGGCATTACCCGACATGGGGGCATGGATCGCACTTTTGTCATTCAACTGTCTGAAGCCACCTTGGTAGAACTGGATCTTGTCAACTATCAATGAGTTTGAGCTTGGAGTCTACACAGACGTACTTGATACTCAGCAGGACCATTGACCCAGCCAACATTAGGGCCTTCTTTGACGCATCGTTCAATGATGTTCTGGGTAGAGTCCCAGCACTGTTGCCATTGGACTCCGGTCGATGCGGTCTGGCGGTACATGTACTAGCAACTGTCAGTTACGATTATCAACATGAGGTGTCACTGACTGCCTCAATTCCTGTTGATACTGCAATTGATATTTCACAGTCTCCAGGGGTTTTGGATCCTGTTGTCCATGCTACCCCGGATGGTATACCAACTGGTTCTCCACACTGATTATTACATAGCACTTCGCGAAGAGTATAAAGCAGCTGATTTGGTGTTACGTCCCCATCCGTTTCCACCATTGATGCAGGAACGGCATCGACGGTATTGCCAGAACACGTCAGAGTTCCCGTTGCTTCAGGTACTGGGGACGTTGTTGTGGACGTTGGTGAAGAGCTGATCCCCAGCAAGGCTAGGTATATTCGCTGCTCAGCTAGCTCCAGTGTTGAAAATGGTGTGTACGGTGGGGAGTCCTCTGTTAACTGTTGGCAGGCACACCCCTTATTCTCACTTTCATCACCCTATGAAAAGTCTATGGATTAATGCACCCTCCGGGTTATCTTGGATTGGAATACTTACACCTTTGCAGGAGCTGATAATATCTGAGTTGACACTCCCACCACAAGCAGCATCCGAGCATGTGGGAGTGCTGTCACCTGAAGGGCATTCATCATCCTGACATGGGCAACCCACAGTTTCACCTGACTGGCACCATCCACTACTACCTTGACACTCAGAGCATTTTGTCTCTTCGTACTCTGGGCAGCGTCCTTTTGGATTCTGTGTCCCGGGAGGAGGTGGGGGAAACCCTGGTGGCGGAATCGGAAACGGAAACACTGGAATGGGGACATTGCCTCTAAAAATACGTAAGAATCTTTCTGCGAGCGTTGGGATGAATTGGAACTGACTGGTTGTCAGTAGTGCAGGTGCAATTATGATACTGGTATCCAGTGTACTGCTCTATTCCTGCGCATCTACCACTACCGTTATCTCCACCACAGCTGCTACAGTCGAGGCTCTGATTGCCGGGACAACAAGAGCAAAATCGGTACAGTCCGCTGCCAAGATACGTTCGTGAGTCGCAAAGGCCACTGTGTACGGTGTCGCCGCCGCACGCGCTGGCGTCACAGAGCTGTGTATCGAGACCCTGATCCTCCGGGCAGACCAAGTGCTCATCACCGTTGGGCACATTTCCTCCGTCGACCGAGCACGAACAGCCTTGGTAAGCGATTCCTGACGCACCTGTTCCTTCGCAAATTCCACCCCCAGCGTCACCACCGCAAGCATTGCAACTTAAAGTTACCGACAGGTCACAACATCCGCAGATTGGAAACCCTTTCAAGTATTGAGTTAGCAGGCAATAGCTGCATGACAGCAGCGATTCCCTTACCTTCTTGAGTTTGTATATTGCAAATACCAGATTTCGGGACGTCGATACATGCTCTATCAGTGCACTCCAAAGGTGTAAGTCCAACATTTTGACGACATGGACCATTTGTTGGCGGGAAAGTCAATTGAGCTCTGGAGACAATACGGGTTTGAACGAACAAACTATGACTTAGTAACAGAAGGACAAATACCAAAAGACCGTTGAACGGCATCGCGTATGTAGTTGTGTAGATTTTTAGGAGGCAAAATTCAGTCTTTTACCTCGGATGTGTTTAGAAGTAACTGTAAATCGAGGATAGTTATTTCTTAACACTCTCGGACATAGACGGACACACATGCATGAGCCACTTACAAGACTGGCACAGCCTGGCAGGTACAAGTTGCAAATTGTCAGTTCTATTTCGGCACTAATTCTATTTTGACAAGCTGAAACTACTGCGGCATTATATCTTCTTTCAACGTGTAGGTCAATCTTAATTTAGCGTACACTCATCTTTTGTAGAACAACTCCTCCTACCAGTCGGGCGCGAGGCGCAGTCGCGTGTAGCCTCACTTGCATAGGAGACATGCAAGGTGCCCAAAAGGGCCTTGACATGCCGTACTTAATCCAGCCGAACACCTTCCTACCTTGAAGAATTCGATTCAAGAATAGTCCGTCAGCAATTTGCATGGATGAATCATGCATAGCCCCTATTTTCCACCTGCTCTGTTGTATGAAATCCCAGTGATCTCAGTGTTCTTGTGGCAGCCTGGTCGCTACTTAACAATCAAATTGCTGCATTTCAGAGTCGATTACTTGACACACTTCACGTTTTCATCATTACACAATATGGCGTCATATAGGGAGTGCGGTAGAATTATTTTATTCTTTGTTTTTGTCCTACTAGCTGGAGTTTCGGCTCTACCACCTCCGCGAAGAAAGTTTTGGTTCGATTCTTCATGTGGTTTGGTAGTACAAGGAACTGTATGGGACGAGGTCCGAAAAATGGTGAACCTCGCAAAGCAACCAGATCCTCCAGATGAAAATTCGGACAGAGGACGCCTTTTTCGATACATCTTCAAAGACAATCTACCGTCTAGCTATGAATTCATTCGAGGTTTGTTCAATTATCCTGGAACTTTGTTCTCAATTCTGATTGATGTTAGAAACCATGAACGCCATTGTGCTTCAGCCAGTATCTAAAATTGAAGCAAATACATTCATATATTGCGATGGCGATAAGAGATGGCAGCAAGGCGTCACGGGTGTTAGAGGACTGAAGCCCTCAAACTGGTACGATAGTGAGAACAAGATGGTCTATAACACGATATCGAGCATTACAGGATTACAGGCAACTCCAGGCTGCCTACCAGGCGCTAGCGGCAATCCAAGATCCAGTGCTGCCGGTGAAACATACTGTAATTCTCATGCAGGTGGGGGCAGATGTACAATCACCCTGTGCGATTTAGGAATCGGCCTGGAAAAACAAACTGTTTCGCAGCTGCCCCTCGCTAAACTCGGATCAATGCCTGTGGAAAATGAGATTGATATGTTCTCGATGCTTAGCACTACTCTGCTTCATGAGGTACTTAAAATTCTCCAACTTCTCACTATTGACCCTATCCACTGACCAAACTCCTAATAGATAGCTCATACAATTGAGCATGAAAATTCAAACACTGGAAGATGTAAGCAGCTGTGATGTCCTCAGAAATTTAAACTGTGTTCATTTTCATAGGGAAGGACGTTGGCCTTGCATATCGCTGGCAAAATGTCGTCTCTATGACAAGTCCTGCCGCAGCGCAGGCAAATGCAGAGAACTTCGCGTACTGGGGTATGTCTGGAACAACTCATCATTTCCTTGTACGCGCTAACTATTTTGAGGTCTTGGCAACCTGCTTTTATCCCATCAAACCTCTATTGGTAAGAATGGGGCGATATGGCCTGAAGGCCGAGTTCCATTTGATCAACAGAAGCGGCGGTTGTTTGTCGCGTAGTACGATGTTGGTCAATGGAAATTGATGATATATTATGCAACAGGACGTCCAGAGATTCGGATAATAGCATTCACATCATAGAAAAGTCGGCGTCAAACTCTCGCGTTTTTCAATGGCCCCAGAATCCTCAGCTTGAACTCTTGATGTGTTTCGAACTCGCTTAACCCTTTCGTGATCTCTTTGAAATTCAAGCAGGTGCTAATCGTGTCTGCCATGGACTGCCCAACCATGTGAGGGATATCTTTTCGGACAAGTGTAATTAGATCTTCCTTCAACTTCCATGGATTCAATGGCTTCTCTTTCAACTCTCTGAGCCCTTTTGCGGACTTCCAGAGTGCGAGCTCAAGGCAAACGATTCCCTATTTGGAGATTTAGTGAAGATAGGAATGACTAGAAGGTTGTGATCTTACAAGAGAGTAAACGTCATGAGCTTTGGTGAATTTGATTGTTGGATTTCCCCATCGTTCTGGATGCCGGTAGAGATTGCCTGAAGGGGAGTAGTCGGCATTCATTTCACTCTCAGCGTCCCCCGGCCTTGAGCACTCAAAGCCAAACAACCAAGGCCGAGTCAAATCGCTTTCACTTTGGTCTCTCCCCACAAAGAAGGAAACATTCTCACTCGTGAACTCCTTATGCACCCAACCCACTCGGTGGAAATGCCCCAGCGCCGTTGCAAGTGAAAACGCAAGCTGAATTCGGACATCCAAAGCTACGCGCTTCCTCGTTGAGTATGCCGACAACAACGTCATGGGAGGCTTGCTCTGGTCGCAACCTGGTGGTAATTCGAAAACAATGCCAAAGGTTTTGATATGACGCTCATACACGAAGCCAACGCAAGGCAATGCCCTGAAATCTTGTTTCCGCGGAAGGATGAGTTGATCGACCATTCTCTTGACTTGTAGAAGAGCCTTTTCAGTTGGCTGAAGTGATTCCGGTGCATTGGTAGCGTACTGAAATCTCTCAACAACAACTTTCTTGTCCCAAATGCTTCCATATCTGAGACGGTGCGAACTAGCTGCTCGTTGGGTTAGTTCTTCTGTCACAGCTCCTGAGGGAAGGTTTGCTGTATTGGGTATGTATGAGTTATCTATGAGGTATTGACGAATTGTTTGAGTCAAACGTATCGAATCCTCCGCTTCAGCGACAAGTACAGCTTCGTCGTTCAAGGCTTCTTGAAGTGTGAAATTGGCACCCAGGAGAACAGCGTCCTCAATATTATCGCTGACATCTTGAACCTTTTCTTGCAGATCTCCAATAACTTTCTCAGCAAAGTTCGCCCTGGTTGCTTCATCTGCAGAACCGCTGTTGAGGCCTTTAGAGCTCTCCTCCGCAAGCGCTGCCGTACTCGATATAGTGTGAGAAAGGCCCCAGATCCCCCCCAGGATCTGTTCTTGGGAAGCTGGAGGCAGTCTCCCTAATACGGATCCAGGGAAAAAGCAATTATACTCTTGTATATTTTCAAGCCTTCGTGCTTTGAGAACCAGAGCTTCGATGTCCACGTCTTGTATAGTTTTCGGTGGAAAGCTCTTGAGCCAGTCTGCGATCTGAAGTCCCGTGGGATCGTCGTTGAGTGACACCTTCAGGAGCATGAAAGACGTTGCTGGGCTGTGTCTCCTGGCAAATCCGTTGGGCGTGGCAGATTGTAGTCGCTGCAGTACGATGCTTCTCGTTTCCTGCTCGGATAGGTCGAAATATACAGGTGTCTCTGGATCGCAGTCTCGAGTCAGCCAGGGAATGTCTGGACAAGAGAAGAAAGGGTGGAAAGACAAACCAGTCGTGGGCAGCCTATCGGCCCATAGGAGACAATGAAGTGATTTGATATTTATGGCTTCCCCATTCCTGACTTTCTGTTTCAATTGTCCCAACAGAATGGATGTGAACGAAAGTTTTCCAGGCGAAGGCACCCTTGACCCGGATCCACAGGCGGCAAGGAGCTCCATCTTCCCCTTCTTGCTGCCTCGAGTCTTCAGAGCTGCATGGCAGCAGTCTAATATGACCAACACGTCGCCATTTGCACCGTACAGGGCAGGCTGCATCAAGTGCCAGTCCAAAGCTGGTCCCTCCTTTAGATTCCTATGGTCTCATTAGCTTCCGAACATTTTTTATTTGATACGAGGAGCTGCTCGTCGTGGCGTGGGATGGAATTCATACGCTCTCCATCCGCTGGAGCCAGGGTTTTTCTGGTCAGGCTCATCTGCGTGTCCAGCATAATAAACTATGATTAAGCTGCCCTGCTCTGAAGCGTGCTGTCGAATAAAACTTGCAAGTTGAAAATTGAGCTCTGTTGTGCAATTCTTCGAAGGTATTTGATATACGGTGGATTGGAAGGCGAAATCCTTTTCAAACACTCTCTGTAGCCTCGTGACTTCTGCAGCAACACCAAGGTCGTCTTCTGTCCAATACAGGAGAAGGGCATTTACCCGAGTATATTCGGAGTGCGTTAGCCAGTAGTTGTCTGTCACTTGCTTGAATTCGTCGAGAATCTCACGTTCTTGGGCCATTATTCAATGAACCGTACCATGGTATAATGACTCAACGTTGGGAAGAGCGTCACTTATCTTGTGGATTGGCCGGGCCGTACCTAAATTGAAGATATGCACGAGCGGCTGCTCATGCATATATTGAACCAGTGACTGCTCATGCAGACGATCGAGCCAATCAATGGTTTGAAATGTTCAAGCAGAACAACAGGGTATATTGATCCTGTAAAATATGTCTACCAGGCACCAGCCTTGATTTAACTTTCCAGTCCTTGGGTCTCGCAACATCCAGCCCAAACAAAACGGATCTGGTTCAGGAAACCTCTATTCAAGATGACTGATTCGAAAGGCCGAACAAACCCGCCCGGCAACGAAAAAGTTAGCGACAGTGAAGATGACGATCTTGTAAGGCTCTTGAAGCACACACCCAGGCAGACCGTACAGATTCAGCCGAGCAGACGCTGATCGTGCCCAAGAATGAATACAACACCTTCTCAAACTCAGCCCCGGGAAGCTTTCGCTCCCGTACATTGGATTATGGCTACCAAGCAGCAGTAAGTAGGCAAACTAAAGCTCCTGGAGCGATTTGACTTATATTGGACAACAGTTTCCAACCGAGCCTCTGTACAAGCTTGGTGAGGTGGTTTACATTGCCATCCCAGGCCAGGCTCAGCCAGCTGGTCCGTTCGTGATCACGAAGATCTTGGAAGGCAACCAGTATAAAGTCAAACGTCAGGATACCGACGCTGAGCTGGCGTATTCGGTGAGAGAAAGCGAGGTTTTAGTGCGCAGCTGATGTGCTGTCGCTGCATGAACGGTTTGCCTTGCCGCATCGAGGCCCAAGGGGCCAAGGGGCCAAGTTGGGCGCCACAGGCACATGAAGTTTCGTCTTATAGGAGTTTTTGAAGGATGATAAGCTTGTGCAACTTTGACATTGATGCTATCAAAGTCTGACTTTTACTTATCAACCAAATTATGAATTGTCTTCGCATAATCTTGATCGTACAAAAATGACGTTCGCACCGCGGCAGCCAAGTAACTTCACCTTATTTTCCCCATCATATCCAATGCTAGCCCTGACTTTTATTCAAGGACCCCAAGTCTCACTTCTTGATGAAGTACGAACTTTCTCCAGTCGTTCACCTACAGGTAATCTTCTACTTTCGTTGTTGCATTCGGTAAGGATATCAACATCAAACAGTAGAAAGCTTCCGATCTGGATATCCAAGACTCAGTGCATATGTCAACAGCGATAAGAACTTCGTTGTATTCAGACGGTTCGGGCAAGTGCATGCGCGTCTCCTCCTGCACAAGCAAAGTGTAATTGCAGCCTTGGAAGCAAGGCTGAATGTGCTTGATGAGCAAGAGGAGAATGCCTACAGACTTAAATCACGCGCTCGAGATGACAACATTGAGAGAAACGGTGTCCTTGAAGAACTGGAAGCTACACTTCTAGGTTATGGTAAGATTTTGAAGAGTGACTTGTTCTTCATGCGCTGTTCTCTGACGCAAATTTTGAACAGACGCATTACTGGACGCCTATCTTCGGCAGCACGAACGTCCTCGAGCGCAGGTCGAGAACATCAAAAGTGTGACCCGATGGATTCGTGGCAATAAGCCATTATGCTGGGACGAGTCGAAATTTCTCAGCAATTGGGACGACCTCATGGGTCCGAAGGATGAGCGTACCAGTGGGGGGTTAGAGTCATTGATCCGATCGTGTGCTTTTATTTTACACACATGGGGGTGGAAACGCGTAAGTGTGTTCTGTAGAATACTTAATGGGGCTAGACTGATTATGGCTATACAGATGTTTACTCGGAGAGTATGGAATTCCAGGAATTATTCGCCGAGATCCTTACTGATAGTAGCAACAGCAAGACCTACTGCGTTCAAGCGACAATAAAATAGTGTATATTTCTTCCGAAAGAGTTGTGTTTGCAGCTCAGCTGCTGACGGGAATTTTTGGAGTGATATTCACTGCCATACCTATCACAGCGTTGTACAATTTGAGCACCATGGCCGCTAGATTACAAGCTGTTGGTTTGTGTGCTTCTAGCTTCGCCATTTTCATTGCCCTCATAAGCCATGCAAGGTTGATCGAGGTATTCTCTGCGACTGCTACGTGAGTAAGCTCCAATGCAAGGTCTGGGTGATCAGAAACTAATCACACAAGGCTGAAGATACTGCAGCGTTCTAGTAGTCTTTCTCAGCTTCCTTCCGAGCTCATAGCATACTCACGCATCTGAGTCAAAATGTCATTTTTACTAAATACTGAAGTGGGACATAAATTAAGCAGACTCCCCAATGCATATAAGATACTCAAACCAACAAATGATCTTTCAAGCTCCTCTCAATCTCTCGCAGATATTCCACGAAGCTAGCTACGGCATGACTTCCACGACGCCGTATTCTGTTATGATCGATGCCCAATCCCCGCGTTTCGATCTGCTTCAGGAGCTTCATACATTCGTCCAAAGGAGATCTACCAGTAATACTCTTTATAGAAGCGTCAGCTCCATACTCCAACAAGGCCTTTACAGCATCAAAGTCTCCGTAGTAGGTTGCCTTGTGCATAGCAGTCCACCCGCTGCTGTCCGTGGCGTTGATGACCTGGTTCTCTTGAAGCACTGCGTGAGTCTCAATGAGACGTCTCAGAATTGTATCGCCGGAACTGGCATGAGCTGTCGAGAAGTGAAGAACAGAACCTCTCTTCAACCCCCCTTCACCCGTGAAGAGTATGCAGGATCCATTCTTCATTAACGCCTCTGCAACGTCTGATTGACGGTAAAGACATGCCATCTGAAGAGCTGTTATACCGCTTGAATCGACAAGCTCCATATTGGCACCGATATTAAGAAGAGATGTTATTGCTTCGAAGTTGCCAAAGGTCGAGGCTAAGTGCAAAGCCGTTTGGTTCAGTGGCGTCCTTGCATCGACATCAAGGCCGTTGATCTTACCAAGAACCTCAATTGCGGCCCCGCTCCCTCCAAAGGCTGCATAATGAAGCGCATTCTTACCACCAGAGTCCAGATCGTTGATATTGGTAACATGATTGGAGACAAGTTCCAAGGTCGCGACTCGATAACGGCGAATGGCACTGTTTTGTGCAACTATGATCGCAGCATTAGACTGATCGTCGAATGTGGAGCGATTAAGTTGGGCACCAGCAGTGATGAGCTCCTCAGGTATGTACAGCTCGCAATCTGGGTCCCGCAACGCGACCATGATTGGATCATAGCCATTGGCATCTGTTGCGCAGATTTCAAAGCCGTGGTCCACCAATACTTGAACAGTTTCTATGACAGCTTGTCGAGCATTAGCTCCATGGATAATGAACCTAGAGAATGGAGTAGAAGCTAGACCAATGCAGTTGAAAGCCGAATGTGGTTGTCGAAAATAACTACCACCAGACCTTTCAGCGCCACGATCCAGAAGTTCGGCCACAATTTCTGGTAGATGAAAACATACTGCCACATCAAGTGGACTAATCGCTAGCCAAAGCGGCTTCTCCACATCAGACTCCCATGTACGTGACCCGGTCCAGCGAGCATTAATATCAGCTCCCAATGTAATAAGAATTTGAACAAGCTTCAAATTCCGAGTACGGACAGCCCAATGCAAAGGGGTTCCAAACAGCTCCATACAATGCTCCGGATAGAAGAAAATTCCGGTCCCGGTAGTTGGGAATGTATTGATGTGTGCCCGACATGGACCCGGCCTTTCAGTACTCCCGGTGATGAGAGCAGACGCCAGCGTTTCAATGGACTCGTCACTAAAATTCACCAGCCGATGCAAAGGACTCGGCTTTTCGTCATCTGGGATGAAGGTTTCCAGAGAACCGCACAGCTTCAGTGCAGCTTCGGCATCTCCATGTTCGCATGCTTGAGTCAGAGCATTTGATAGCTCGAGCGGACTTAGCGGCGTCATATGAACATCTTCGAGACGTCTTTCCAAATTCAACTCTTGCGCCGCTAGATTGGTATATGGCAGGCCCCAGAGATCTCCCATGGCCCCCGAAACTTGGCTATGCAATGTTTGCATAGCATGATGTAACTGTAGCCGATTTCTCAGGGCAAAATACTTTGAGTCAAGCTCGTGAGCTTCAAGAAGCTTGTCAATTTCGGTTTGGTGGTTCACAACCAAATGTTGGTGTGTATCTGATGCCAGAGCCGACACAACGCGCCTGTAGATCGCGCGTCCAGTTTCATCCCCCAAAAGACTCATATTTAGATACTTGAAGCTCTCCTCGGGGCTTGGCTTAACTCCAAATCCAATGTGATAGTAGGCAGCAAGTTGAAGACATGCATGGAATTGTCCAGGCTTAGACGTCTGAGTTGACAGAGAGTCTTCTGGGATTTCTTGATGCAGTTGCTGTGCTGCGTCACACTGAATATTCCATGGCGTAAGCGGTGCTCGGTTGATCTAGAAAGTTAGTTAAACTCTGGAAGTAGCAGCCTGGGCATTCCATACCTGAAGAATGTCGTGTTGCATGGGAAGGAAACTGGATGAGCTTGCAGCAGGAGGTTTGCTTGGTATTGTGACATTGCCTCCTTTTGAATTTTGTTTCATGGTTTCGACCTCGGTTTCCGAGTTGCCAACTGTGACACCTTTATATGCCTGAACCACTAGCCGATAGCCAGTAAAAGCACGTCTAACACCATCGACTTGCGAAGGCGCTGTTCTGACAAGTTGGTGATCTGGCTTGGATGGAGGGTGGATTTTGACCAACGGGTATGCGGATTTCGGGCGTTGCAGTCTCTAAGTTTAGCATGGTCACTATGCGAAACGACTGGAACTTACTGTGAACCCTGAGCCAAGGTGATCAAAACTTGGTGAATGTCCGCTCTTTGCTTGGGATTGTCAGGCAGTGTTACTTCGAATGTCTTCTCAAACGCGTTCACTAAAGTGTTAGAGCCGTGTCCCGCCTGCAACTCCTCACAATATCGTCGAGCACGGATCAAGACTGCATCTTCTTCGTCCTCCGTGATACGTTGCAGTATGTCCATTGCTGTTTCCCCACCTTTACGCCAGCACCCTTCAATGTAAGGCATCCCGCTCTTCAGTATCTCCCAAAGAGTGATGCCGAACGAGTATATATCGGCACGATATAGCCCTGAAGTGATAGTCATATTACCAGTCTCTTGATATTTGCCCCGCATGCTCAGCTCTGGAGCCTTGTATAAAGCAGTGCCACTATATATCTTCGCCTGATTCTCATCTCGCTCAAAAATTGCTCCCCCAAAGTCAGCAAGTTTTGCCATTTGGGCCCGAGACATATCTGTTGTATCAAACACTAGGACATTGTCGGGCTTGACATCTCCATGAATGATATTGTTTTCGTGAAGAGCTTGCAAGCCTGCAGCAACGTCAAGAGCGAGCTGTTGCCGCTCCCAAAGTGTTGGCTTGATCTTCTTCAGGTAGTGCGTGAGGCTTCCATGATCTGAGTAGTCGACCACGAGGTAAGGGCGTGTGCCAAGCGGACTGTCGCTCCATCCGTATGCAAGGATAGGC
The DNA here is from genome assembly GCA_017366145.1 of Cadophora sp. M221. Classification (NCBI taxonomy): domain Eukaryota; kingdom Fungi; phylum Ascomycota; class Leotiomycetes; order Helotiales; family Ploettnerulaceae; genus Cadophora; species Cadophora sp. M221. The sequence goes on from JAFJYG010000545.1 coordinate 13,277, forward strand.
AAGATGAGGTCGTTGTCTTTCAAAGCCGGGTGTGTAAGGACTCGCAATTCGTTCATGACGCTGTTGTAGTGCGCAGGGAAGTTTTTGTTTGAGCCGTGCAGATTCACACGCTTCACGGCGACATAGTAAGGAGTGAAGTTTGGCTCCTGGTCATTATTGTATATCTCACAGCTCACTTCGAAGCTGGTTCCGCTCCCGAGATGTTTCTCATATGAGAGGTTGCGAAGAGGGAGCAGCGGGAGGTCCCCTATGCAGGCAGCCAAGATAGAGATGATATCTGGTCCAGCGAGCGCAATGCTCGGGTCTGTATTGACATCTCCACCAGAGCTACTGAAATATGCCAAAGACATCGTCCTTGGAAACTTCAAGGGTGATAAAAAAGACTGAGTAACACTAGATCTAGGTACTGGAAGGACAATATGTTACAGTTCGAAGGCTGATCACCTGGCTCCATAAACCCTGTCAAGCTGTGCAGTGTGGTGTGGGTGCACAAGCAGGGCAAGTTGACCGCTCTCCCATTCGGGCTGCTGCCGTATCCCTTTTAGCCATATCCTCATTTCAACACGTACCAGAGCAACCAATATCCCACACAATTATCTACTCCCCTATTGTCAAGCTCTTCGGGTTCCCAATTCGTATAGTTGAGTTAGCGCCTCGAGGTCGGTTTTGGAGCAGGCTTCAAACAAGTTGTTCTCTTGCTCGTGCATAATATTATTACAGTGATGCTGTGGTTTAACTTGGCACAGTCAGGCTACTGTAAAATCTTTTTCATAACCAGTATTAAAAAAAATCGCGGGGTCTGTTTGGTTGTGATGAGAAGGTGCCTTTCATTGCGAATTTCTGGGAACTTGTGAGATTCATTTTTGGTTTGGATTGCCAATGATTGGCAGGTTCTCTCAACCGAGTTGAGGTCGTTTGCGTAAACGCTTCTGTTTGTTTTGTCCGCACCAGCCCTCTATCTGCTTGATTCGCGAGGACCTGTGCATCTCAGCTTCTCCATTTTACGATCCACCCCGATCAATTTCCCGTTTTGTTTGTCGTAACTTACATCTGACATATTTCCATTCCTCTCAAATCCCCAACAAACCCCATTGACCCTTCACTTCCGACCAGTTCCCTAGAAAATATCAGTCTTTTCAAAAGCAACATCCAACTGATCGCTAAAATCTTTAGTCAGTCAAATAACTACACCAGAGAACTTTTAGAATACTGCTCACCTAGTTTTGATTTTCTTCTCAAAGCCAGAGTGCAATGCTTTGAGCTCCTGCAAGAACTTGCAGGCCAAATTGCTGTCTTGGAACTCGCAATATAGACATTCTATATCTGCCCAATAAAGAAAAGGAGCCTTCTTCAGAATGACTATTTTGGAACTTATCTCGCAAGACTCTATTTGTACAACAGACTTTACGAGAAATTGGAGAATCCGCTCATCTGTTGCGTTGGAGACGTACAGACACTCTTCCCTTGTGTCGTGGGTCAGGATCCAATCTTCTTGTCTTTCCATATCCACCCACTTCTGACAAGCTGAAAAGAACTTTTTGATTTTGTAAGTCTTTGCACCTGGCTCTGACTTGGTGCCTAGTTCTTCAACTCCGGGATCGTCGCCAGTACTCATGTCGAAAACGAATGCAGTATTGTCGGTCGTGGTGAAAATATTTTCACAGCAATCCTCGATCTCACAGTGGACATGGAAGAAACAACGACTTCCCCTGCTCGGGTTGTTTCTTTTGCGAGGATCCTGGGGCACATTGTGCTGATTCCACCACCTGCTCATGAGGATTTTCTGAAACGTGACGAAAATGTTCATGTCTTTGTTTCCAAGTTCATAAACAAACAGCAGGTCTCTTTCTTGCAAGTTTTCAATGGCTCTTCCTAACCCATTACAATGTATGTTGGTCCGTCTTGCATATAAACATTGATTTATCATAAACACCAGGAATTTGCATAAACCCTTTTCAAACTGGCATGGCAGTCTCTTGAAAGCCCGAACAACCAGAGTCTCCGTGAAGAGCTAGTCCTCCAATTTATGCTGTCTTGCTGTATCTTGTATCTTGTCCATAGTGGCGTCCACGAGCTTGGTGTTGCAGAACTTGTCCGTCATAATGTACTGCACAAGTCATAGAGACTGTGCAAATAAGACTCGGAGTGGCCATCTCGGATACTTTTGCGGTAGGCCCACTCAGCGTAGAGATCAAAGGCGTCGGGATTGTCTTCAGGCAAGTACATCGTCCCATCTTTAGCTTCGGCGAAATCGCTCTTGAACGCAGCTCTGAAGAATTCAGACTCGCAGATAATCTCCTTGTAGATGGTGAACTCCTTTTGTTTGGGACCGACAAAAATGGTGCTAGTTCGTCTCCGAGTTGCCTTCGCAGTTGTTAGAACATATCTCACCCTTGGGAATCGAGAAAACTTACTCCATGAGCGTGGGAGGGGTGGCATCTGCAGCAAGCGTGGTGAGAGCTCCGTCCGTGGAAGAAGCCATGATATTGTCGCGCGAGGTTTGTTCTTACGCAAACATGTGCCGAGGTCATGTAGGAGGAGTTGCTGAAGAAATATTCGTAGTTGGAGGAAGCTTGGGACAAGAAAGGGACAGATAATATGGCACTAGCACGCGTTAGGACGCTAGTATCTAGCCTGACACTTTCACTTTCAAATAGCTGCCTGGTTCAATTCAGGGGCGTTAAAGGCGAGATGATTATTCCTAGTGGTTGAACATTTTAAGCAGCTCAGCCTAAAACTTAGATGCATCTACGAGGTGAAGTCGGAAGCAGAAAATAAAGCTCATCACTGGACTTCTAATTAGTTCAAATAGCAAATATTACCCACCAGAGCAGTTTCGTTGGAGAACATGGGTTCGGCCCAACTCCTATGTTCTGCTCACTCCTTCCTATAGTTTGTACTCAAATATCCCCCTTCGACTGCTGGGGACTCTGGTTTTTGAGTTTATTGACAATTCGTTTACTTTTGATCAAGTCCCCTTTTCCGTCAAGCCCTGATCCGCTCCATATCCAGACGCCCAATTTTTTGAACGTTGTAGGCATGGAAAAGTTCCTTGTGGAATTGAGTTGGGCCAACACAATTTGTCACTAGAAAGCTAGCCTATTATTGATTTATCGTAGAGTTGCAAAAGTCACTTTGAGACGAAGTCCTTGTTTTCAAAATGAAGCTGAGGAATTTTGTGTCGGCGCTAGTTAAACAATGCGACGACAATGGCGAAATTTAGATTCCTGTCTGCGAAAAGCTTTTGGGCTATTGGCGGGAATGGGGAAGGACTTCGATTGAAGGTAAAATCTTGACACCCGTGGGCCTCTGCGTCATCGGCTTCCCTGCAGCAGCACGAGCGCTACAAACAGATTTTGGGATGGGCGGGGCGGAGGGGGGGGAAGGAAGGCAGCCTCTTTTTTTTGTTTTGCTATGATCGGCGACTAGCCTGCTCCCAATCTACAGTAATTTCCACGATTATCTATAGTTACCTGGTGGATTTGTGAAGCTGGTGTCCGTGCAGGATCATTCTTTGGTCTTGTTGATGTTGCCTCGCCAAGAGTTTTGGCGAGGTTACGCAATTCGGTCGATGTGCAGTGATTCTCAGCACCTGAAAGTTTCGATTGGGGGGGGGGAGGGGATGAAATATCACGCGAGTATTAGTGGATTTGGGACGGAAATCGCAGCATCAGTGCTCAAACGGTTTTCCATAACTGGGCAGAGTCAAAATATGGCTAGGCACGAAAAAAGGATATCTCAATGAAAGTAGACTCGGAGTAATTTTCAAATTTCATCGCATTTGAAGAATCTAAAGCATCATTTGATTCTAGACTTGTATTCCGTGGAACCTTTCAGTCCGGCTGACACCCGTCCTGGCCGAATCATGCAAGCCCAGGTGCTGATGAAGTTGGGCGTTCGCAGCAGCAAGTCAATACTCCCAGAAAGGCCAGGCCCCCCTTCCGAAACTAATCCGAATGCAGGCACTGCTTGTTTTTCTTCACCACCATAGATCGAAATTTTTGGTACAACGAAGAAACAATCTCCAGCCAGTCAAACGTGTGCCTCGACGTCGTAAATAAAGAAAGGTGCCAAGCCCGAGTCAACGTGACATTCTCCTTCGGCGTGCTCATGGTACGAGCATTTGGCGTTTATGCCCAATCTGTATCTCGCTCTGGGATCAGAAAGCACCTTCATCTTCGCAAAGCCAATGGCCTCGTAGAACAAGTACTTGAAGATATCAGGGTGTCTTGTCGTCAACTCATAGACCTGCGCAAGCTCCTCGTCTAGAATCCCCGCCAGGCGCTTGGCCTCATGATCGGTTTTTCTCAACTCGGATTTGAGCAATAGAGAGAAGGCGATGATTTCGATGCAGTACAATCTCAGGTTTGACCTCTTTGCCGTCCGTTCGAACACAATTTGGACCATGGCGGAGCTGGGCTCGAGGTGGTACTCGCTGGAGATGTCTTGGATTTTGTCCATGACGGCGTCCTTCAAGGCGGAGGTTGGGAGACAGAGCTTATCGGCGAAGATCCAGAGATGATAGAGCCCATCAACGTAGCTTTGACTGTTACCGTTTGGGATTGACAGTCGGTAGATCCACTCGACGTAAAGACCAAGAGCTAGGGGGTGATCGTCTGGCAGGTACAGAACTCCTTCGATACCCTCTTTGAAAGCATTTGATTGGAAGGCCTTGTCGAAGAAAGGTGATGATGATCGGATGAGCTTCTTGTGGACTGAGAATTGTTTGCGCTCTGGCCCGACTTGAATCGAAACGAGTTCATCTCCGAGCCTCCTAGAGTGCTGGTCAGCTTCTCTTCTCATGTAGGACAATTGAAGTATACTTACTCGCCAGGCTTTTCAACTGCTGCAGGTGGCGGCATCTTTGACCCTGGAGATGTGTTGCCTCGAATTCTGGAAGTTATGTTGGTGTCGGTATTTCAATTCGTCAAAGAGTGGGTGTTTGAAGGTCTTAAAGGGCGTGGCGAGAAATTCGCATTCATTAGATCTTATGGTGCCATTCGTTCTCTCGACAAGGCCGATATCGAAGAGTGAATACTAGGTCCGATAGCTCAGATCAGAACATGGATGATTCCATCCGATTGAATCAATCAGAAAGATAACACAAAGATGAATGCTACAGATATCGTCAATTTCATATTCTCGGGCATCAGAAGAATGTGAGGTCTACTATCTAGAAGTTTAACAATTGAGAATTTTCCCAAGATAACCGCAAAGCTAAGTTCCAAAATAATCTATCTGCTATGAAATGTTGCTTCTTGGCAGAAATTCAACCGTCAAATCACTTTAAGTTGGCCATGATTGAATTAATGAAACAAGATCTTGATTGACTTGATACAAATGAAATTGTATAAAATAATTATAAAGGTACATTTATAATGGGCTCAGAGCATCTCGGAATCTCCGTTGTCCCTGGGGGTAGTTTCCCAGTTCTGTAACTCTCCGGCGAGAGCATTGATATCCAACTCTGGCTTAGAGATTAGCGCCTCTATTTCCCCTTGCATAGTGATATCCTGCTGCTCAACATTCAAGCCACTAAATTCACCTGCAAGGTCTATTTCATAGTCAGTCGATGTAATTCGCCTGCGTCAAGGGACTACTTACCCCCAACCTCAGCTTCCAGCTTCTCCGGAGAGCACAAACACCTGTCGATGCCCTTCAGCGCATGAAATTCACTGATACATTGAGTGACGCAGATCTGTTTCCCACTCGCTGGAACGATACCGGAACAATTCCCAGGCACCATTAGAAGTTTATAGGCTGCCTTAGCACCCCGCTCAGTGCGAAATTGTAGTCTCTTGAACTTTCCCCCGAAATTGTGCTCACTCGCGAAATGAGTTGCCGTTTTGATTGGCATGTGGGTAGACCAGGACTGCTTTATCACATCTGAGCTGCCGCGATGGGCTAGAAAAATCTAAACCGATGTTAGAGAATTTGGTTTTGGGGGATTCTTAAAGGGGCGATGCTTAGATGGGACTTACATCTTCTTCGGCTTGGAGATCTCCTGACATTCCTGGACCAGAGAGGAAGAGATTATGTACTTTTCGTCTCGCATTGGGGTCCAATCGGACTCGCGATATTCGGTTTGTGGCCCCGTTGTCATTGTCCGCGCGGTTACCCTGCTGGATGTCAATGTTAATTAGTGATGTTGCGTTTGGATAAAGCCGGCATGGCCAGAGTCTTTCAGGAGCGACTTACTCCGTGGGTATTCCTGGGTCCTCTTGTGGGTCTGTTAGGTACCATTTTGTTCGCTTGTATTTTGTTTTTAATCGTCTCTGGGTTTGAGGTGGTTGGAAGAAGGGAGTTTTTGAAATAGTGATCTTTGAACTCGATGAAAGCTCGTCGCTGAGGTACTTGGTGTTGTCGGTATATTGAAGACAGGAAATTGAGGAAAGATGGAATTAATATAGGGATTTTTTTTTTGTGGCCAGTTCAGATGCAAATAATATTCGGAGGTAGCGAACACACGCTAAAACAGCCGAATTTGGATGTTGCGGTAAATTATGACATAGATGCCGAATCCAGAGGTCAGCGTAGTGAAGCTGCTATATTAGTTGCTAGAGTCATTTTTTTACACGCTAGAAGATTTAGCCAAATTTCAATGAATTGATATGTGCAGCGTGCCTCCAGGGATAGGATTATAGAGCAAGACGGATGTTGGAATCGTCAAATTGCATTGAAGACTATTGCTTTGCAAAGACATATCTACTTGAGAATAGCTCTAGCACACCTGAATCCACAACCACCAAGTTTTCGCCGCCTAGTCGTTTCTCGTAGCAACCTTGTCGGATCTGTCTGATGAGCACATTGTTGGACAACTAATCGGCGCAGGGGGCTGTCGTATACAGTGTTCTGGTAGATGTAGTCGAAAGTCTCTGTAGCTGGATCGTCAAGATTTCCTATTGCGTTGATGTGCTTTACGGCCAGGTTTTGCAACTCAGGAATTGCAAGCCTGTCTGCAAGTACCCAAAGTTCGACAAGATCCATATTTTCCGTCTGAATCAGAGCGCGACTTTCTTCGGGGGTTGGAGAGCCGTACGTGGCTTCGCGCCGACCAGTTTCCATTAAGAAGTAAACATCTATCTTCTGAGAGTATAGCCACTGGAAAAAGAGCCTGAACGCGCTTGGGGAAGTGTCCTCAATCCGGTAAGTTTGAGTTTGACCCTCGACGAAGCTGCCATTGAAAGCTGCACTCAAGACACTCGAGTAGTAACAGGTAAACTCTTTATGAACGAGAAACTTGATGGGATTATCACCGGGTCCGATGAGGAAGGTGAATTGAGTAGCTGGTTCACTGTAGGCCCAGGAGTTAGTACTGTACATCATCCTAGGGCGTGTGCAAGTGAGTGGAATCTTACGCAAAGCTCGGCATTGGAATCTTTTGTTTCTCTGGGCGTTCTTTGCGGAAAGACTTCTCGACCATATCAGAGGTCGCCTTTGTTTGAGAGGCGCTGGTTGACATTGCTGGTGATGAGTGATGGGTGAGGGGAATTCTGGAGTGGACAAATGACGAAACTTGATCTTCAGAGCTGAACTCGGCAGAAGGTAGAAAGTAGGTCGAAATGTGAGAAAGAAAGTTCTGGGTGCCTTCGTCGTGAATATTCGTGAAAGTCGACGAGTTTAGTATCTGAGATATGTCCAGAGTGTATGGCGCTCAAGGATACCTGGGTGGTGGCTGGGGAGTGTCTCGCTCGAAAGAACGATGGCAAGAGGTTCTTGGTGTTGCGATTTTTGGAAGTAGTGTTGAATAATACTTGTTGGAAGCCTTGGATGAACACCACTGGGAAGAAGTCAAGGTGAGGTTCCTTAAATTGAAATATAATGTCAGGAAGTTCTTGATAGTGGGTGGCGATCAAGTTGTGTCGAAGGTTAGTGGAGTCATGAACGAGGTAAGAATTTGCGAATCAATCGGGCGCTTTTTACTTGAGGGTGAAGTCGAGGTCTTGAGAGGGGTCCAATTGGTTTGGAGCGAGAAGATGAGTGGCCAAGCCTGTCTGAAGAAACGACTGAAGAGCGGAGGTTTATTTCGCGAGTCGGTTGCCTCAGAGAAAGCTGAACAACAGTATGGAGTGGTGACCTTGGGGTTGAAGTTGAGAAGGCTTAGTTGACAACGCGGTGAACAATCAGAGTAAAGGGGACAATAAACTAATAGAACAGTGACAAGGAGGGTGTGGAAGGATAACTACTCTTCATAATTGAAGTGATATCTCTGCGGTTTGAGAATACTTGACTATCCTCATCCAACAGATTAATCATTCACTTGTACTTAACCTTTGCAGAGCGAAAGTCTTCGTGGGTTCAGAATAAGGGGGCAAAATCAAGAGCCTAATGCAAGATGAAAACGTCGTCTCGTATTACTTATACTCTAATGTCTCCAGATACGCACAGCTTTATCTTTTCCTCCACTTCCAACCTTCTGCCCGTCGGGACTCCAGTCTACTGCGTACACTTCATCTTGATGTCCAGGAAGATCTAAATACATGTATCAGTGGTGCGTTCGAAAGTTTGATTATGGACGGAAGAGGTAGCTTACCAGCAGAAAGCTTCTGTGTCCGCATATCCCAGACCTTGAGTGTGGTGTCCTTACTTCCAGTGACGAGTAACCTCGAATCTGGACTGAAGGCACATTGGTAGACTGGCGCAACATGACCCCTCAAAGTATTGATAAACTTCCCGTCTCTTGCATTCCAGAGTTTGGTGTGGTTGTCGAATCCAGAGGAGGCAATCAGTAACCCGTCAGGAGAAAAAGTGACGTGGTTGACTTGCTTCTGATGACCCAGCATCCTCGCTACTGGTTTTGTGCCCTTTGCTGGTTCCCACAGATACATCGTGAAATCATCACTTGCAGAAACAAGCCTCTCGACCACCTCCCCTTGTATGGTGGCTGCCTTCAAGAACCGCTCTTTTGCCTTGGCAATTTTTTCTTCACCGGTCGCTGGTATCTTTCCGGTGTGATCATGGTATGCGGTACGAATTACAAAATCCGTTGATAATGCGAGGTGGTTTACCCAATGTGCATGTGCATTGAGCGAGTGTGCGAGAGTTCCATCCTTGGCATTCCAGACCTTTACAGTCTTATCATGAGATCCCGTGTAAATGAATCCGGTTGCTCCCCATTTTACACATGAAACTGAACCTTTGTGTCCACTCAAAACCAACTCGATCGTCTGCTGATTTGTTGACCATACTCTAACGGTAGCATCCTTCGAAGCGGATGCTAATCGAGGTTCTCCTACTTTCTGAGCATGGTATGGCTCCCATGCAAGACTCGTCACCCATTTCGAATGGCCCTTCATCGGGTTTCCGAGCTGCTTTCCAGTTTTAGGATCCCACATCCTCACAGTGTTATCCATAGACCCCGTGGCAATCCTCGACTCGTCTGGTGACCAACTAACTGCCAATACCCAGCTGGTATGCCCCTTCAAAGTATGGACTGGAGTTCCTGTATCACAATCCCATATCCTAGCTGTATTATCTCCACTTCCTGACACCATTCTCGACGAAGATCTCGGAGAGAACTGGGTCGCTAGGATCGCCTCGCCGTGACCTGGTATCGTCGAAGCACATCTTGAGACTGCTTGTACTCTGAAAACGGCTTGGGGTGCTGCTGAAATGTTTTGAACCTGTTCTGTGCTAATCAATCCTGGGTTGATCAATGTCTTCCACACGTTTGCTGGGAAGGCTGTCGTGGTAGGCTCGGAGGTCTTCTTGTCTTGGACTGGGAGAGTAAACCGATATGGAATCGTTTCAGAGGCATCCTGAGTTTTATTAGTGTTGTATTAGAGAGCAGTGTCTGTCCAGGCTCACATGTGCTAGTAGAGCGTTCAAGAGAAGCTCGAGGTTCTTCGGTGTGGCATCTGCAACTGGAACAAGGACAGGACCTTGCCCTATAGGTAAACCGGTGGTCTCGTCGAAGAACTGTATGCGCAGACTGCCCGCATCACTTGGAACTTCCTCGATATCCTGTTGCTCCCTCGCTCTCTCTGCAGCATCCGTTCGCTGCCTCTTGCTCGGTGGGGGGAGAACTGTCGCCATGGCGGATTGAACAGATAGAATATGATGACGATGTCGAACTTATAATTATGTTGTATCAAGAGTACTTCGATACTGTGTCGTGTTATCGTGTTGTCTAGAGGTCGAGGTGCTGGTTGGCTTTGAAGCGGGGGACTGGGGATGCGAGGCGCAGAGTTCTCCAAAATATTTTTGAGAGATCTCTCAGCCTCGTGGCTTGGCGTTGGCCCGTGCCCCTCTCAGCCTTACGTTCTGTCTCCAGCTTTCATCCGATCTTCAAACTTCAGCCTTCAACATCGCCAATGCTTAACTCTCAATTCGGAGAGGAGACCAGCCCAGCTCAGCCTGTGCTGATATCTTGATATACTCGAATTTGATACCTTCATTAACCACTCAGTTCGTTAACAGCTCATTCCAGTCCGGCCATCCATCCACCTGCCAAAGGCAAGATGCCTCCTTCCAGGCCCCCTACTTCTCTGAGCTATGCGTCCACTTCATATCAACTTGCAGGAGCAGTATCAGCATCGGGGACTTCTTATGAAACTTCACAGACCCCTTACGGATCGCGACCAAGCACTGCTCGACCCAGCTCAACATACCCTAGCCGGCCAGGCACTTCTCGTCCAGGTACCAGCAGACGACCGAGGTCAAGAGCTGCATCCACTATTGGCGGCGGTGAAAGCCAACAAATCATTTGTGCCATTAGTGAAGGCAGAGGTGTTTCTCCAACCGTCGGACTTGCATTCGTGAACATCACTACTGGGGAGGCAGTCCTCAGTCAGATTTGTGATAGCCAATTCTATGCCAGGACCATCAACAAACTCCATGTCTTTGACCCTACCGAGATTTTGATCGTCTCAACAAGTAGTCCGCCGAATCCAAAGTCAAAGATGTACTCCGTTGTGGAAGAAAATCTCGTGTGTTCTAAAATCATTCCTGTTGATCGCAAGTACTGGTCAGAGGCAGCTGGTCTTGACTTCATCAAGGATCTAGCCTTCACGGAGGACATTGGTGCAATCAAGGTCGCAATAGGGGGCAATTACTTTGCAACTTGTTGCTTCGCCGCGGTGAGTGACACTTTCGCTCTGAGGACGAGCCCTTCTGATGGTCAAACTCCAGGCTTTGAACTACATATCATCAAGCATGTCTCTTTCTTTCGCGTTCCATTCTCTCCGTGTGAAGTTCCAACCCTCCGAAGGCTCTATGATGATTGACCTTGCTACTATCCGATCATTGGAGCTCATAGAAAACTTGCAGAACGCCAAGTCGGGAGCTTGCCTGTATGGAATAATGAATCAAACGTGTACGCCAATGGGATCACGGCTACTCCGGAGCAACATATTGCAACCTTCAACACAAGCCGATGTTCTCACACAACGCTACGATTCAGTGGAGGAGTTATCTACTAAAGAAGATATGTTTCGTCAAATACGAGAAGGTTTGCTCATCGAGCGTCTCTTCCATGTCCCTTGGTTTCGCTTACCTTTGGTTCAGCTCTTCGCCCTTTTCCAGATGTCGAGAAGCTACTGAGTAGTGTGTGTATGACCTGGAGAGAATCCCTTTGAGAAGCATCTTTTGTGTTGTGATAACTGACAGGTACGGAGTATAGTTGATCATCATCCCTACTCGGCCAGATATACAACAGTCGGAACAGTCAATCAATAAAGTCTTAATGCTCAAAAGCTTCGTTCAGTCCATAACTCCATTGTTCGAAGCGCTTGCCGGTGCTCGGTCCGGTCTACTTTGTATGATCAGGGGGAATTTTCAGCCAGGAAAACTTGTCCCCACGATAGACTTCATCAAGAATGTTATCAATGACGATGTGACGTATCAGAAAATGCCATTGGACTTGCGAAATCAGAGAACTTATGCTGTGAAGGTAACTCGGGCCAGTTTTCGCCTCGAATATATGCTGAACAACGTCTAGTCAGGAGTCAGTGGCCTTCTTGATGTTGCTCGGCAGACTTTTAAGGAAAGTACGGAGGATGTGCATCAACATGTCACAGATATCAATCGTACGTCACCTTCAAGGCATGTCGAGTTACGCAATGCTGATCGAAGCTCAGAGCGCTTCAATATGATCGCAGAGACCCGATATGACAATTCTCGTCGCTATTTCCTGCACGTTCGTGAGACCGACTTCGAAGATCGGGCCATTCCCGACATTCTTATTAACCGATTTAAGAAGAAAGGCATCATCGAGTGTCAAACACTAGATCTCGTGAAGCTGAATCAAAGAATAGAGGGATCTCATCAGGAGGTTGTTTTGATGAGCGATCAGACAATCCAAGAGCTGATCGATGATATCCGTGGCCAGATTCCGGTTCTTTTCGGAGTTTGTGAGAGTATCGCGATGCTGGACATGATTGCTTCGTTCGCACAGCTTGCCACCATAAACGGGGCTCAAGCTGAGTACAAAAGACCAGAAATCACGGACTGTATTGCAATTGCACAAGGTCGCCATCCTATCAGAGAGAAGGTCAGTGCAGCTGTGCCTCGTCCCCACCAAAAGTAGCAGAAGCTTATTCATCCCTCGCAGATTCACAAGGAAAAGTTCGTCCCTAATGACGTCTATGCCAGTGAGCTGAAGCGCTTCCAAATCATCACCGGCTGCAACATGAGTGGAAAGAGTACCTATATTCGTTCTGTTGCCCTCCTGTGTGTGATGGCTCAGGTCGGCAGCTTTGTGCCAGCCGAATCTGCCATCCTCCCGTTGATCAGTCAGCTCTTTGCCAGAGTCTCAATGGATGACTGTATTGAGGCCAACGTCTCAACTTTCGCGTCTGAGATGCGAGAAACTGCATTCATTTTAAGGTCAGCCGTCTCAATGAAATGATTGAACTTCGCTGACACCATGCTTCCAGGAATATCGACAACAAGAGTCTCGCTATCATCGACGAGCTTGGTCGTGGTACCAGTCAGCGAGACGGACTTGCAATTTCGTTAAGCATCTCGGAAGCTTTGGTCGCTAGCGGAGCTTTCGTTTTCTTCGCGACACACTTTCGAGAGCTTGGTATGTTGTGTACACTTCTATAGTGGGTATTTCTAACTGCCAGCAGCGCAAATTTTGGAACACAAGGAGGGGGTCGTGAATATGCGCCTTGAGGTCGACTTCAGTGAAGAAGACACCATGAGAATGCTTTACAAGGTTCAAAACGGCTACGTCCAGGAGCAGCACTATGGTCTCGCACTCGCCCGCACCGTAGATCTCCCCTCACATGTTCTGCAGGTAGCAGATGGCGTCTCAAGTGCTATCGAAGCCCAAGCAGCGGCGAAGCGACGATCCTCAAAATCGCAGGCATTGACAAGGAGAAGAGAACTCATCAAAAGTCTGAGGGAGCAGCTACAGCATGCTGCAAATGGTTCGTTAAACGACAAGGGATTGGCCAGCTGGCTAGTTCGGATGCAGAACGAGTTCATTGTGCGCATGGATGCTCTCGACAACGACGCGGAAAGCAACGATAGTGAGGAGGGAGGCTCGCTGTTCAGCGACGAAAGTGGGGTCATCAGCGAGATTCAAGACAACGAGGAGCGGCTTGATGAAGAGGCCAATGGTGGCGATGACGGCAGTGTGCTGTAAGTTGATCTGAGATTGATTTACATGTTGTTGTCTATTTTGATACATATAGCTTGGCGGTTAACATTCCGCTTCTACCATGTATTCGTGGTATAGCTAGTCAAAATCAAGCTCTAGCATTCGCAAATTTATTCACAACGACATCATATCACACAGTATGGCATACAACCTCGTCTGAATATCAAGTGCCTTGTTAGATACCAAGGTCTTAAATCACGATTGAACAACTAAATGAGTTCCTTCTCTTGCTGCTTTTCTCTTTTCAAATGGTTGGCATCTTATAAAACGAAGTTTTCTTTTCTTCAACTCCAATCTCATGCTACTTCACACGAAGAGCTCAGGATCTAATAGAGACATGTCCAAGCCGCTATCAACCTTTTCAAGATACTCAACTCTACCACCCTTCATTTCGGTAACATTGATCTCAACGCCAGTTTCTCCAGCCTCTCTCGCCTTCTCCCTCTCAACAACAGTCGCTTCCGCAGTCGACGGATGCAACATACCCCGACTCTCCAGTGTCTCAATCAATTCCGTACTCTTCTGCTTCCCCTGCGAACCTCCCTCATCGCCCCTGAATTGAAATGTCCTGAACTCCGCATTGGCAAAATTCCCACCTGTTTGCTCACCAATCATCTTCCACAAGAAACACGCATGAGAAACAACCGCAATATGCACATCCCTCTCCTCCGGCAACGGACCAAACGAATACCCATTCCACAACCCTCCCGCCTCCGTACCGCCGACCTGACTACTGAGAACATCCCCCAGCTCCTTGAGCATACCCTTCACCTTCTCAGCTCGCTCATCAGCCTCATACCGCTGCTCGACATTGAACTCCCAACCCGGCTGTAACGTATCCGTCATAACCAACTCTCCCAACTCGCCTAATTTCTTCAATACCGTCGAGATATCCGTTCCAGTACTGCTCTTTCCCATACCGACTTCTCGCAGTTCCGCGATGATGATGGGGTGGATTCCATTGCGGATTGCGGGCTCGAGAGCGAGGATTGTGGTTTCGAGGGCTCGACGGAGGGGGGAGGTTAGGATGTGCGTGAGGAGGTGCATGTAGGGGAAGCGGGAGAGGAGATCGAGGGCTTCGGCGCGGCCGTGGGGTGTGAGACTGGGGTTGAGGAAGGATCGGTGGAATGATTTCTGGGCGGGAGTTGCGGTTTTCGAGTCGTAGTTGTGTTGGGCCTGGGTTGGAGTTGGTTAATTCTTGGTTTGCTGTTGTTGGGAAGAGGTATGGGGTGGAGAGAGTTCATTGTACCAAAGTACTTTGACTTTAAGTCTGAACTGTTCTCGGAGCTGACGGTGTGAAAGGAGTTAGTGTCAAGGGAAGAAAAATGAGAAACTCACTCGTGCGTGTCTAATCAGATGAATGTAAACCTTTGGTCTAAACTCAGGAGTCGCCATTGTCCAGCTTCTATAACGTTGCAATGCAACTTTCAATTTTCAAGAAAGGTATTTGTTGTCATTATTGGCGGTGAGGCAGTTCAAGATTGTACAAGAAAGATGATGATTCGAAGGTGACAGTTGCAACGAGACAGACCTTCTAAAATAAAGTATGTAATTGTATTTCAAGAGTGAACTACTGAAGGCGAAACCTGAATTCATCTGAATAATAATTCAGAGCTTGGCTTAGGCCCAAACAAAAGTAGGTCTGGTAGCGAGAGCGACAAGGGACTGGCTCCAGGCCCGTTGGTGGGAACGGCCGCTTAGCTTCCCCTTTAATTAAGCGACCCGGAGAAAACAAAGAACCCGCACACTTTGACTTTTGCTTTCAGGTGCAATTTGACGCTGTATGAATCCTAGTGATGAAATATACTCAAACCTAGGTCAAACATTAGATAGCAAATGCAATTGCTCCATATTATTTCCATGTCTCGAGGGCTTTCGGGCCCAATGATCGCTCGCGTACTCGAAAGTTTTAAATCCGCAGTTCCGTGTGAAGGGTAGCTAATATTTGGTTCCGCATTTGGCGTCTACCGGTGCAAAACAAGGTTGTCTTTTAGGAACATGGTAAATTCGAATGTAGTTATCTCCTGAATTCCAGCTATGACGGCATTAGCAAGTTTTAGTCGCACAAAAATTTATCATCAGAACTAGAGCCAAAGTCGAAAAATGTCGGATATTTGACTCGCTTGACTTCTACTGAGAAATAAAAATCATCGTACAGGATACATATAACTCATACAACCTCGAAGAGCCCGGTAAACTCTCCCATCATATCAAGATGTCTTCAGAACAAATGATCATTGTTCGCTCGGCTACACCGGGGGTCAAGCTTCAAGAATTCAGAATATCTAGACGACTATTGTGCTCTCGTAATCCAATGATGAGAGCTGTTATCGAAGAGTTAAAAAACGTAGATAATTCTACGCCTCAAGAAGGTATCCTCTTCCTGGATGATACACCGTTTGACGCACGCTTTGCCTGGCAAGGTTTCTTCGAATGGGCCCACCGCGGTATATTTACCATCCCCGAACTGCCCGCCATAGCAGCTGGAACACATCCCGGCAACAGAGTCAATAACATTCGGAACGCAGAGGATCGGATATTACATGCTTACAGAGCTGCCAATGACCAGGAAATCGTGGATTTCCAGAACAAAGCCATGGATGCCCTGTACGATAAAGGACGCATGACGAAGGAACATCTCAGTCCGCAGGCCATGAGAAGTATCCTCAGAGTTACAGATGTGGATACTAAGATGCAAAAGTACTGCGCTGTTACTATTTGTATAGTCCTCCCAGAAATGCCCTGCTGGGGTACTCCTGTATTGAAAGAGTATGGGCAACTCTTGCAAGAAATTCAGGAGCTGTTCAGGGAAATGCTACGCTATCGAGGTCTGATTGCTTCCGATGCATCGAAGAAGGGACTACTTTTGCATAATGTTATGGGATATTGCGCTTTTCATAAGCATCCGAATGGGGAGAAGTGTTATTTGAAAGACGGTTCTCTTCCACTTCCTGATTGGGATCCTGAGGTCGAAAGGATAGACAAAGGGAGGAAACCCGAGGAGGAAGATGATGAGATGGAGGAAATTTTGCTTGAGGTGGAGGAGGGTGAGGACCTGCATGTGCGTACTCGTGATGTGATAGACTCGGAGGACGAAGACACGGATGACGATATCCCCGCAGTGGGGAGGAAACGCAGAAAGTGCCTTTGCACCGAGAACGATAAAAGGCACATGCTACACAACTGTTCATAGATGTATAGTCCGGTCATCCACTGAATGATGCAATAAATGGAAGAAGGCTCAAACAAAGTGGCTGGCACGTCACATTTTTCCGTACTCCTGTGTACCTCATATCAATTCTTTGAAGTAGTGGTGTGAGAGAAGTTGTATTGCTCCTAATCTTAGCAAGCAAAGACCCTCCTGCCAATCCTTGATAAGCGCTCTTCCAGTTGGATTCTATGCGCCTGTACTTTTTGCAGATATGACTCATTGAAGAACAGAACCATTCTTTATGCATCTTCTTTGACTTAGTAATCCTCCACCGAAATATCCCAAGTGTATTTAGAGTTACGCTGTGATAGTAGCATTTCTGCTATATCAACCAGCATCTCAGACGGGTAGTGTTTGGCCGTTTCTTTGATGAATCCTAGGGTTATGTACTGGGCAAAAGGTGCACATACGTATTTCCGGAGTTTACTGTTGGCAGTAGTGTTTTGGTAGATGTAATGGTACGAATAGCAAAGTAAACATTCGTGTGAAATGAAAATACTATGGAAGGCATCGATGACCGCATTTTGCAATTTTGGAATGTTCAATCGATCAGCCAGAGTCCATAGTTCAGCCTAATTACGCTCAGTTACGTGTCTTTCAAATCGAGGAGGTAATGCGATGCTTAATTGAGTAAAATTTGTTGACTCCACTTACCAGATGCATGTCTTCGTCACAGTCTTCTCCTTCATCTTTTGTGTTCACCACATGATCTGGGTCATCGACCAGCAAATTGAGTTTTTGAGAGTACAGCCACTGGATCAGGAAGTTGAAGGCGCCTTCGCTGACATCCTCAAGACGATAAGTCTGAGTAGAGCCTTCGATGAAGCCACTGTTGAAGGCAGCCTTTAGAACATCCGAGTGGTGGCAGGCAACTTCCTTGTGAACAAGGAATTCTTTCGTGCTGCCTTCTGGACCGACGATGAAGGTAACAAGCGATTTGGGGTCCCTTCTCAGATTGTCAGTGTCGACCTCAAAGAAAAGTCTGGGAGAGGGAAACGAAAGGAAAGTCTTCCAGAAGATGGAAAAAGCGAGAAATTTGGCGTGGATACATACGAGAATGACGTTGAAGCTGCCTTGAACTTCTTGCTGGGTCGATCTTCGCGTCGCGAATTGATAGCATCTTCGGCGGGTGAAATGGTGGCTGTCTTGACGGTTAAATTTGCTACGAAAGAAGCCAACTAGAGATGCTCATCACGCTCTACGACTCTGAGCACTTACATCAAGCTTTGATATTCTTTTGGAGAAAGTGGGGACGTGGTTGAAAGAGCGGAGAGGATATGCTGAGGACGTCGGATCTTATGTACGCCGGTGATGTCAATTCTCCAGGCCACTTTAATATTCACGATGGATATTCACCTGAATCTCGAGGCCAAAAATAAACTTTAAGCTGGAAGTTGAGTCCAGTCACCAGAGAAATTAAGGTCAAGGGAATATAATGATAGATCGATAGGATGGTGGTCAGGAAAGTATTTGAGAAGTTGCTATGATTCGCGATTCAGAAGGCTTAGGGGAATAGTACACTTTTCTACCAAGTGATGAGTCTACAGTACCATCAAGTCTCCGATTCCGCAACATCCATCTGCCTCAGTCCGTAGCAAGCAAAGCAAATCCAAAGCCACAGCCCACACTCCGCACCCTACAGGCCCCAGCCGCCTGATTCCCAAGCAATGTTTTGAGATGTAGTGGTCGATCAAAGAATGAAACTCAAGTAGACGCCTATTCTGTTAGAACCTAAAAGATCAAAATAGACAAGTGATATGACTCACCTGTCACCATCAAAGAATATGCTGAATATGAAAGTCCGAGGCTGTAAATGGGACTGGGCTTTGCTCCTTGACTGCTTCTATGAGCACTTTGAGTAACTCCAAGGACAACTCTGGGGGGAAATCAGGGCCATAAAAAGCCAAATGCCTGGGAGTAAGGTACTCTCGGCATAATTTAATCGTGTACTCGCGAAGCGGACTTCCCTGGCTTGTGTTGTTGAATATGTAGTTAAATGTTTTTCCAGGAGGCAAATGGCTTCTTTGTGGACCTGATATTCGGTCGGCGTAGGGCTTGGTCCGACGAGGAAGGTGACGAGGGACCTCCCATCACTGGTCGAAGTCAGTATCTGAAATACTCTAAGGCAAGTTTCAGGTTTTTGGAGACTTACGAAAATGTAGAAAGTGGGGTCTTCTGTTTCTTCTTGGACTGTTTCTCTCTTTGGGAGCGGCGCGACCTAGCCGCATCTGTGGAATCGGAGTCTTCCATGACGATCTGGTGAGTCAGTAACCTGTACGAGAATATCGATCAGACTATTGAGCAAATAGTTGGAAAGAGGAAACTTGAAGTTGTAAGCAAGGCAGATAAATTTGTAGTTAGTGCAGCCGAGATCAATCCACGAGGGATATTATCTGGAAACAGCTAACAGTCGGTCCTCCTCTTGTTTAGCTCGGGACTCGCTAATACAATAATCTGGGAAGCCTAAGAAAAATAACCGACCTTTCATTTATTTGACCTTTCATAACGTATAATTTTATTAATTAAGCGAATATAATAATAGAAATATAATTAAAAATTGTTAAAGTATGTGAAACAGTATTGAAATTTATAATAGTTTCTTTAAAAAAGGTCTTTTTGGTGCGAAATTCTATGCGGTTATGTATTAATAAAGCTCACGGACCGACTTCCTCACTAAAAAAAAGGTGTGGCAATGGCTTTCTCCGGTCGTAAACGAGAACCTACAGAATCAAAATAGGAGCATCGACTATTACGCGACCAGCCTTTAAGAGAGAAACATACCTACCTGGTACACACGATTATCACCAGACACGTGATGCGAGTTCTCACATGATCGACATATCGTTCTGGAGGGGAGGCAGACGACAACGTAGCGGCTAGAAAAGGTGCGAAGTATCCCGAGCTAGAAGGAGGAGCATGCGATGAACTCAACCCCCAAGCCACAGCACAACCTCACTCCTTCGCCTTCTCCACCTCGACGTAATACTTCTCAATCTCAAAAGGTTCACTCTCCTCCCCAGCCCTCACGCGCTTCAACACCGCCGTCGCGAAATCAGTGATCATTTCTCGCGGGAGGTACTCGGGATCATCAGCAACGAAGTGCTCATTCGCAACCGCCAGGCAATAATCGACAGCGTATCTTCGGAGGAGGCAACCGGCAGTGGTGGTCTCGTAGATGTAGTCATAGATGTAGAGCGGGATGGCGGGTTGGCCGATGGTGTGGATGGCGAGGAGTGTGGCGAGGCCCCAGAGGTTGACGAGGGCGAAACTTTCGGCTGCTTCGAGGGGGTTGGCGTCGGGGATG
The DNA here is from genome assembly GCA_017366145.1 of Cadophora sp. M221. Lineage (NCBI taxonomy): Eukaryota > Fungi > Ascomycota > Leotiomycetes > Helotiales > Ploettnerulaceae > Cadophora > Cadophora sp. M221. The sequence continues at coordinate 33,398 of JAFJYG010000545.1, forward strand.
GGGGTGTCTGAGCTTGTATCTGAGTCTGGACTTGAGCCTGAGTTGGGGTCTGGTGCGGGGGATACGGAGGAGGGGCCGGGGGCCTTGATGTGTTGGAGGATGAGCTTTTGGCTGTAGAGGTATTGCATGAATAATTTGAAGGTGCAGATAGTGGTATCTTCAAGGCGATAGGTTTGTGTTTGACCTTCGATGAAGGGGTCATTGAATGCGGCGGCCAGGACAGGGGAGTGGAATCACGCTACTTATTTGCTGCGAGTAACGAAGAAATTAGCAATTGTCACTCCAAGAATAGATTTGTTCTTGTAAATAAGATGAGACATGTTTCGGGTTAATTTATAGCATTCCAAAGCGAACTTTTGAGCTCACTTAATACATACTGGATGAGAAATCGTGTTCCGGGTGCTTTGCCAATGAGAAAGGTGACGAGTGGGGTTGGGTCTCTACGATGACGAGGTTATCAGGCGCATATGAGGCTTTCGTTTTGAAAGAAGATCAGACATACTCGAAAGTCGCAGCATGCTTTCGTCCTACAATACCCACATGTGAGCCGCCTGCTCTCTCGCATATTGACAATGTCTCCTGTCCAGGGAGGGAGGTTGGAGATCCTGGACGCAGATTTGGATCTGAAGGCCCCGGCATGCTGGCAGTTGGCTCAAGTCTTAGCTACGAATTGTGCGAATCGGTTCTCGAAAGCGAAATCAATTGATTCGCTGAGAAGGATTCGGTCTAAAACTAAAACAACAATGTCGAGAAGACGCTAGTTTATTTAAGCGAGAGGTTGGCTTCGGTGATCATGACAGGGATGAATTCTTCAAATATTCACAACACCTGTCACACACTGCGGTCGTGGGTTTAACTCTGAAGTTAGTTGTCCACCAAAGAGCGCAAGGTGGGTGAAATACAACATAAATTTACGTCATCGAAAGATTCATTTATGGCATTCCTGTTCTCAGAGAGAAGATACATGGGCTCTACGTCAGCGGATCTCAAGTCAATATTAGATCCTCAAGTTAGAGTGACGAGCTTCGGATTATCACTCAAAGCCGGGGAGCAGGGAAGATTTCATTAATTGAAGCGCTACAAAAGCTCAGTTCTCCATACAATGATAAGTCTCTTGAGCTGACAATTCCCAAAAGTCAACAATCCAAGGTCCCACTCATCCATATTCTCGTCATGGCCCACCTTGACAGAAAGAAAGTATCCCAAACAAACTCCATTCACCCTACTCCATCCCTCCATGCAGAAATACAGGGGTATTTCTTTACCAGGTCGCGGATTGACGAAGTCTTTTAACGAGAAAAACAACAATGTGTATCCAATCTTTTACAGTATCGATAACCGCACAGCACTCGCGACGGACTGATGAAAGCAACACAACAGCTCCGACTTTTTGAGGTGTATCTCTAAAATCAGCCGATATCGGTATTGGCGTGGAAGTCCTCGACAACCAGTTCAGGCCAGACGAAACCCTGCTCCCGAGATGCCAACTTCACCGCAATATCAACCAGCATATCATGAGGAAAGATGTTCATATGCTCTGCATAAACGCTGGGGTAAGCGGAAACCACACAGAGTCCAATGATGTATCTGCGCAGCAGACTATGCTCAGCGGTATTCTCGTACAGGTACTTAAAGGTGTAGGCCGGGACGAGGTGGGAGGATTCGACTTTCCTCTGCATGGTCTCGATGACGAGGTTCTGGAGGCGGGGGATCAGGAACTTGTCGGCTAGGACCCAGAGGTCGATTAGGGTCTTGTCTAAGGTCCATTCCTGAGAGAGGATTTCGGGATCGAGGTGGCTGAGGACCTGGATGATCGGCAATCTTTGGCAGTAGAGCCATTGCATGAAGAGTCGGAAAGCGCTTTCAGATGTGTCCTCGAGACGGTAGGTTTGGGTTTGACCCTCTGTGAATTCGCTGTTGAACGCTGTGCCGAGGACGTCTGAGTGAAGACAGACAACTTCCTTGTGGATCATGAATTTGGTAGAATCCGCACCAACGAGGAAAGTCACCAGAGCTGTAGGGTCACTGAAAGAGTATTAGTACCTAGATATTTCGATCGGGTGGAAGAGTAGATTGTATGGTCAAAACATACCTGAAATCAGGGACCTCTTTCTTCTCCTTCTTGCTTGTATGTCGACCATCTGATCGACGAGATTTCTGGAGGTCTCCGGTGGGTAATTTATTTTCTAGCATGATAAAGTGAACAGCCTGTCAATTATACACAATCAGTTATCGATCTCCAAGACTCAAAGCTCAAAGGCATTGGATGACTTACGCTGATATCCACAGTTGGGGACGGGCGGGAATTGAGGTCTCTCGAGGTTGTGGTGGTAAAGTCGATCTTGGCATTCGGGGATGTTGTTGAACGACCATCTCGAGTTGTTTGAGAATTTATAGCTGCCTTCGAGAGGGTAGGGGATTGGCGGTGTACAGGGCGGGACTGTTCATTCACCGATGAGGATATTGATTATTTTGGGAGTTGAAGATGAGCAGCATATTGAAGGTGAGCCCAAGATTGAGACGTTAGTCCCAGACTAGATCTACAGCTCCCCAGCACATTGAGACGGAGAGTCTATGATGTATGTGAATGAAGACTCAGATGTCAGGCCCACAGTAGATCTCCAGCCCCATGAGACAGAGTGTCAGTCCATGATGTATGTGAAAGAAGACTGGTGAATAAAAATATATATATATATATACCAACGCCCGTATGGCAAGTTGAAGCGGTGAAAGTAAAACAATAGAAGTTTTGGAGAGACGACCAAAAACAAATGAGCAAATGAAGTACCTGAGGATAATCATAATTCATGACTTCATACTAATGCCACCACTCAAAATATACACAAGAAAAAGCAAAAGGGTATCTATAACCACCCCCTCCTCCTCTTTCACC
>JAFJYG010000546.1:0-36120 GCA_017366145.1 Cadophora sp. M221
GTATAAGACGGGTACAAATACTTGAGTTTGTGGGAAAAGGGGGGGGGGAGAGGGGAAGGGAGAGGGGTTAGGGCTAAGGCTATGGCAAAGAATATGAGAGTATATGTTTGGTTTTTAAGAGTTTACTTCAAAAAGAATATTCCCAAATGTATAATCGCAATCTAATTCGAGCTAAATACCGCATATACCAATTTAACATGCTAATAGCCTGGCCGTGCTACATAGTTGTTAACTAATACAGCACGTTAAAAGGAAAAAAAAAAAAAAGAAAAAAATAATAATATATGATACTTCTTTCTTTCACGGGGGAAAATAAAAGTGCCTTATTACTTCTAATGTATTAAGATTAATTATATGAATTATTAAAAGGACTAGACTTAAAATAGTAGTATTTGACTTAGGTAAATTACTTATTAAGTCATATTTCTCTTCAACTCTCGTAATAACCTTTTCAACTTCAAGTCTAATAGGGTGTTTTTTACTAAGTTTTAAGGCGCGGAGAATATAGCGTCGACTAGTGTGGTTTAGTCTAATATTTGGTGGGGGTAAAGCTGCTTTTAGCTCTAATGGAATTATAAGGGCTATTTTAAAAACACCTAATATCTTCTTAGTAGCTAAGTTTTGCAAAGCTTGAAATGGTCTAATTATAGCCTTATTAGGGCAATTGATTTTTCATCATAATATAAAACTATAGTTGGCTACGCTAATAACACAAGCCATATATAATTAACGAATTGCAAAGGGGGAAAGTCTAATAGTAATATTTGAGAGTCGATTTATACGGTAAAACATTTGCTTTGCAAGGAAAACCCTAATTGCCATATGATTCTTAAATTTAAGGTTTGAATTAAAGTAAATTCCTAGCCATTTGACTAATTTGCTAGGGGCTAATATAGTCTTATTTGGAAGTGTAATACTAGGGGTATTTTTACCTTTAAAGAAGTAAATAAGCTCTGTTTTTTTAATATTAAAACTAATTAAATATTTTTTCCTTAGCTTAATTAATAAGCTAACTTCTTTTTTTAAAATGCTTATATTTTTTTAAAAGCTTTTAAAATAAGCTATTAATGCTATATTATTTATGTATAATAATGGCTTAATATTTGTTGACTTAAATAAGTCGCGAATATATATTAGAAATAAAATAGGCGAAATAGGGCTTCCTTAAGAGATACTTGTATTTACAACTTGAAATTCCTTTAATTTATTATTAAAAGCAAGTTGTAAAGTATGGTTTTTTAGAAATAACGAAATCTAAAAGATCAAACTTAGTGGTAACTTTAATTAAGTAAGCACTTATATTAATTAATTCTTAAAAACGTAATTAAAAGCTTTCTTAACGTTAAGAAAAAGAGTGCTAGTTTTAAGCTTATTTGCCTTATTAAGCTTTACTTCCGTTTGTAAAAGTAAAGCTGTGTTAATAGCTGATTTTTTTTAGTTTACTATTAATTTGATTATTGTGTAATAAAGTAGTTGTTTTAGCTAAGTAACTTAGACGCTTAGCTAATATTCTTTCAAAAACCTTACCTAAGTAATTAAGTAGGGATATAACTTTATATACCTTAGGTTTTAAATAATCAGGTTTTTTAGGCTTCTTAAGAATAAACTTAAAAGCCTTTTTTTAACACTTAGGGTAGTACCCTTGGTTTATAAGTATGAAATAGATTATAAAAAAGGCTTCTGGGATAGCTAAGTAAGCTTTAATTATAATTTCTTGTGTAATTAAGTTTGGTTCAGGGGTTTTACTTTTAATCTTTAAAGTATATAAATCCTTAAGCTTTACCTTAAATAAAAGAGGCCATTTTTAAGTATTACTACTTATATATAATATTAAATTAATAGGCGCTAAAATAAGAGATTTTGGAAATAAAGTACTTTTAAGAATATTACACTTTTATTAAAAAGTCGACTTTAATTCCTTAGTTTTTAAGTTATAAAAACTAAGTATAAGAAAGCTAATATTATTTTTTGTATATAACATAGCTTTAAAAATCGATTAGAAATCTTTTTTTTTAAGAACGTATTTCAATGCTTTCTTTTTTTTAACTTTAATAGAGTTAAAATAAAGGTTTTTTGCATTTTTTAGTTTTTCAAAGTATAAAATATGCCCTGATGCCTTATTTAAATAATAATATTTTTGCATTAATTTCCGTAGTACTTTAAGATCCTTATTTCACTAAGGTTTACTAGCAATTAACTTATAAGCTTTAGGGATAGAGTTATTAGCCGCTTAAATTATATTGCTAGTAAATAGCTCCCTTAGGTTATTAAGCTCTTGATTTGTATACTTAGAATTTGGGTTAAAATTAAAGTCTTAAAAATAACTACTTAGACTTTTATTAAATTGTACCTAATTTGCTTTCTTTGTATTAAATCAAAGAGCCTTTAAAGGGCTAGTACTAATATTACTACTTGCATAAGTAATAGTAAATAATACCTTAAAGTAATTTAAACCTAAATCTGGTAATATTTACTAGTCTTTAACTTGATTTACTAATCCTTGCGTAGCAAATGTAAGGTTTAATATAAAAGAGTACTTCATGTGTAATCTATAGAATGTTCCTTTTCTTAAAGTATTTAATACCCTTAAAAAGTGTTTCTTAATTAGGTTTAATAAAATATTCGCATTACTACTTTAAGGTGTAGTAGGGTCTTACCACGAGTGATGTGTATTAAAGTCCCCTAATAATATTGTATTATTTAAGAGTAGGTTTGGTAATAAACTTATTCTTTGTAACGTCTTAGTACTACTAAGGAACTCCGATTTAAGGTGAGTCGCATTATAAATATTAATTAATTGAGTATTATACTCAACTAAGTCTAGAATGATACAATTAGGGTTTTGTGGTGAGTTAGGAGCTAAAGCCGTACTAATTGAGTCTAGTACATAAAATAAGGCTCTAGGCCTAAGGGAGCCGTAATTCGGAAGCACTTGTTTAAAACTAGGGTGTAAAATACTACGAAAGCCGCTTATATTATTACTAATAGTTCAAGGCTTTTAAATAGCTAGTATTGATATATTTAGCTTTATAGCCATTTGAAGAACGTGCTTTGTAATAAAGAAACTCTTATTTACATTGATTTGTAGTGTTTTAAGACTAATTATCATTAACTATGATAGGTTCGTTTACTACATTAGGTTTTTTAGTACTACTAGTATTAATTGCTTTGTTTTTTATTGCTAAATACACCTCGCATAGCTTAAAATCGGTCGTGTGAGTTGTACTAGAGCAATTTGCGCATTTTATACTTAAGTGTATATACTTAGTATTAAATTTATAAGTATTACAACTATGTTGTTTACTTGTATAGTTTTCTGCGCATAAAATGCACTTTTTAGTTCTTTTACAAAGAGCTTTTAAGTACTCAAAGCCAAAACATTTAGTACATTAAAAAGTACTAAGAGTATTTATATATTTAGCTACCTTAGCTAAAATACCCGTAATATAAAGCTTATTAAATATAGCTCTTTTTGCTTGCTCTTAGCTTGAAAAAGCTATAATAATAGTACCTGTTTGTATTAGACCTAAGTTACGCTTCTCTTTAGAAGTAGTTTAATAAAACTTTCCTATGGGAGTAAAACCTTTATTAAAAGTTTAAATCTCTTGTACTACTAGCTTAAAGTTTAGTCCCTCTTTTATATTAAATTCCCTAATTGGGATACTATAAATAATAACTTTATACTATGATTCTCCCTTTTTAACTTCAATTAAATTGGGAAGCACTTCCTTAATAATATGCGTATGTAAAATCAAAAAATCAATGTCAAAATTATGCGTAGTAGTAATAACTAAATTACTGCGAATTGAAGTAGAGACTGAGGAAACAACTAGTCCTTAAATTCCCTCTTTATTAAAAGTAGAATTAAGCGAATTGCGTATAACAATAGAAGAAAAGGTTTTTGCTTGGACATTCCGTGCTTATAAGAGGGTGCCTCTCTTAGTAAGAGCAAACTTACCTTTGCCGCTACTAGTACCCGTACTAGTAGTCTCCTTAGGGCTAAAGCTAGTATTACTAGCCTTAATCCTATTTCCTGTAGGATGAATATTAATTCGCTTGAATATATTACCTTGGTTTTAATTCGCTACATTTGCCCATATAAACTTAGCCGGATTTGTCGTATTTACTAGCTAAGTTGGTTGATTAGTTTGATTAAGCCTAGTTTGGCTTTGCTGGGCTTGATTCTCGATTTTGCGAGTAGCTTGCTTTAGGTTAGCTACTTGCGTAGCTAAAATCGTTGTTGTATTGCGTATTTTTTCGTGTTCCGTAAACTCTCGGAATACTTCCAATAAGTCAAGTAGCCTAGCTTGCCTGCTTCTTGATTGAGTAGTTGAGTACGCTTTGATTAATAAGTCCCTAGCTTCAAGTACTAGTAAATTACTAGCTTCGTCCGTATTAGTAGTATTACTACTTGCTGTAAATTGGAAGGTTTGTTGACTCGCTAAGCGGCGGCAAAGGGTTTGTATTTAGAGCGAATTGTAAATACATAGTAAGGTTTAGCATGCTTTATCCTACGCAAGAGCCCCTACAGCACTTTCCCATAACTAAAGGCACTGTTATGTCCCCTAGTACTTCGAGGGTTTTGGATCCCACCTCTTCCCCTTATACCTCCTTTGCAGTTTGCTCCTTAAGCCTACTTTCTGCCAACTAGCCTACTGCCCTTGCATCCTTATAAACCAACATACACATCCGTCCTCTCGGGCCATATAGACAGTATCAGTCGTCGCTACCATTATATGCCACGCCTTACAGCTCCCGCTGCTTCGCGTTACCTTACCACATCTCTACTTACAACAAGGCCAACTATATCTCGCAAAAGTTGCCTTCTTTGCGCCCCTAGCCAGGCAGTGCAGAGTTGGTGTTTCCCTCTTACTAACCAAAACGCATGCTTATTTTCCTCATATATCTCTAGTCCCTAGCTTTCCTAATGGCATTGGCATTGCCCTAGTTGTTTGCAAGTCTATCAGCCTTCTGCCTTATGTGCTATATAGTCGTGTTTCCAGCGAATAGGTAAAGGTAGGGCTGATATTATCAAAAGCATAGCAATCCCGTAAAATTGTCCTTAAGCTTGTCTCTACAGCGGTTCTTCTCTTGGGTTGTAGTTATTCATTTAGACCATGTTTTTTTGCCTACGCAGCTTTGTTTAATAAGATCTCAAGCCTTTACTATCCTTTTAAACTCCTATACCCTCGCAATGCCCTACAAACTCCCATCCTCATCTTTATTAAGTGCTTTATTTTCTTTAATATTAAGTCGTCCAGCATAAAGAGTAAGCCATAATTCTCGATAGACTTGGCATGCCAGCTGTCTACAATTCGGCCCTAACAGAGCCCCTCAGCCCTTTGTGAAAACTCTGCAACCCGCCCCAGAGGTGTCCTATCCGTACAATGCAGTCATTGCTGCTTAAGCTATCGACAGCGTAGAATCGATAGCGTACCTGATCGCAAGGCAGGGAATCGTACGGTCGGATGGTTTTTATACCCGTTTTGGTGGTAGTCCTCTATTCTGATGAGGCCACGTTACTAACCGCCCCGGTCGCAACGACAACGACGACGACGACGACCGCGACGACAGCACCGCTGCTACGCCAGCTCCACCCAATGCGCTTGTCTCTCTTAGGCTCTCCAATACTATTGCAATTGAAGGTTCGTAGCCAGCGCCACGTACAGGCAGAGAGTTCGACTTTGCTGGCCTTATAATAGACCCTTAGTATACCCTGTTATTAAGCTTCTTCTCCCCAGCGCGGTGCCTTACACTATTATCAATAGTAATTAGCATGTTAAAAATAAAAGTTTAAATTAATAACTAACTTGCATTTATTTATATTTGCCTTAAGCTTAATTAACTTGCATTATCTTAAGTATTTTTTAATATTTCATTTAAAATTCTACTTAACTCTTAAGTAGTTCTTAGCATAATATCTTTATTAAAGCCATAAGTACTGTGTTAAACGAAATCAAATTTGCACATTAACTTATATTAACTAAAGCTTTAGTAAGTTTTAAGTAATAGAATTAAGGGTAATATATTATATTTTTAATTGTTAAGTTAGTAATAAAATTATTTTGCTTTTTAAGGCAATTAATTTCAAAAAAGGAGGATTGTACGTACACAATAATATTTGCTATTAAAAAAAAAAAACAAGCCAGCGAAATCAGCCTATCGCTTGCCAGCACAATAGTATCTTAATAGCGTACTTCTCTTTAAAGATTCTTTAGAAATTTTTGCTTTACCTTAAGGTACATGTTACTAGCAACGCTAGTATTGCGTTTATTTACACTTTAATAAGTATTACCTTGAATTTAACTTGTAGTAGCCATAGTTTTGCAATTAAGAATTATTTTTGCTAAGTGCATATACGCAAATCGTAAAAAAAGGCGTTAAATTTAATTTCTTTTTATTAAACCTTGCACGATATCTATGGCAGTTATAAAAAACTACTTATACTTATTGTTGTTAGCAAAGAGTTTAATTAAAAATAATATCTAATCTTTGTATATTAAACAATAATTATCACAAAAATAAAATATAAAGTTCTTACTAATTAAAAGACAAACCACGACTATTACTTAAGCAAGCATTAAGTCCTTTTTATTACTTACCCGTAGGCTTGCAGCCTTTATTGAGCGCTTACTTTGCGCTTATTATAAAGGTAGAGTTATGTTCTCTTCGAGACCGTCTTGACTTGCCACCTAAGAAGTATTGGGCTTCTTAATTACTTCATTATTAGCAGTGTCTTCTCACTTATTATGTTCCAAGTCTAGTGTTAGTGCCCTCGTTGTAAAAGGAGGCTTATTAGCACGGCCAAAGGGCGTGTTTAGTATTAACATTAATTCAACTTAAGCTAAGCTTATATTCGTAGCAAATTATTTTTCTTATTGCATATACATTTCCTCCTAAGCAAATATCTCTTTAAAGTTTTGTAGTAAGTAAGCTTAATAATATAACAAGTTTATAGTATTATTAATAATATAAGATAGTATGATTAAGTCGTTGTAAATATCTTCGTTACTATTGCTCTTGTTTAAATTTGGAATCATATTCTCTTCCCCGCTGTTAAACTCGTTTGTTCATTTACTATTCTCAGCACTATTAGCAAATATTTACAATTAATTTAACTATGCAATAATATCGCACAACTTCTAATTATTTAATATATAGCCAATTTTACTAGTAGTATTTAATTCATAGTAAAGCACAGCTTCATATCCAAACAAAATAAGGGCGTAGGTAATATTCTTTTATATCAATTTAAAATTTAAGGAATTTGTATTTTTAGTAGTAAAAATATTTAATAAGTACATATTACACGTGGTTAATTAATTGTTAGTAAGAAAAGAAATAAAACAATGCAAAACGTGGCAATTAGTAATTACTATTGCACCAAACTTAACTCGTTTATTAGAGAGCTTTATTCGAAATAGCCACGTATTAGCTGTTTCTTTGTAATTAGCACTAAGTTAATTTATTTTAAGAGCATTTAGGGAACTTTCTCACAAAATACCTTTATTAAATTTAAACTTAAATATTATTTCATAATTACTTTGAAAAAAAAAATGTGAACTTACTTACGCTTATATTGCTAGCCGTAAATATGATTTTTGTATAATCATTAAACTAAAAATAGGAAAGTAATTCACTTAAGCCTACTTAAGTAATTTTATGGTATTGTTTCTCAAAGTGGCCCCTTTCTCAAGTGCCAAGAAAATCCCTTAACTCACTTATTCCCGCCCTTTAATTGGCTTCTTAGCCCTCCCAAAGCAGCTTTGTTCCAATAACCCCCCTCTTGGGAATACCAAAATAAGTATTTATAGGGTGGGAAAGGCTAGCAAGGTGCAATGTTTTGGCAAATGCAGGGTTTTGCCAAAGCCACAAACGGTAGTACGCCATAATAAGCAATTAGCAGAAATAAGCGCTTGCGAAAATATTCAATTTGTGTAAATACTAGGGTCTTCTTAATCTAGTCTTTTAAAAGAGCCTATCTTTTGAAAGCAATCTACCAAAAGCTAGCCGCGTTTAAACGACAAGCTTTTTTAAAATAAAGTTTCCAAAAGAAATTGTCTTTCAAAAGACATTTTCTAAAATACTATTAGTTTTAAAAATCTCATAGTTTTAAAAGACTATTTTTTAAAAAATCCTTCTTTTAGAATATTTCTTTTATAGCTCTTATGCTTGTACAAACTATTTTTTATAGGCACACATATTCTTAAATTTCTCTCTTAAAAGTCTTCTTCTTTCAAATATAATATACTTCTAAAAACTTGCTTCTAATAATAGTACGTGTTTAAAAGCTTTTATCATAACATAGCCATTTGTTGCACTAATTATAGTATTGTTATAATTAATTTAAATACCACAACTAAAGGAAGCAAAAGCAACTACTAAATTTCTTCTTTAAATAATTAATTAATTAATTATTTATGTGTATCTTAAGTTAAGAAAGCAACTACCAACTACTAATTTAATTTCACTAAATTAATACCTTTCTTAAGATACTCTCGCGTTAAATTCCGCAATTAATTTCAAATATTATTATAACTAAAAACCTTTAGTTTATTAATCCTCACCCAATCCCTAAATACAAGTAACTTACTTATAATAAGCATTTTCTCTTCCCTTGCTATTATCATTTAACCCATAAACTCAATATTTTTAGTATCTTTTATATTTGTCTTAAGATTTCATAATTCTATTGCCTTTATCTCATACTGTATCGTATTAACTTTAGGCTTCTTAATATACTTTCCTAACACCTCTTTAAGAAAAATCCTCAATAATAGCGCTACGCTTAAATAAATCGTTGCTCGTTTACCAAACGAAAAAATTAAAATATTATTAAACTCTAAATAAATCAAAATAAAAAAAATCTAAATATTAGCTAAAAAATTAACCATTAGTAAGAGTTTAAAAACTTACATAATTATTATTTCACTTATTATTCTTTAAGGCGTTATTTAAAAGTAACTAACTTACTATTGCATTGACTAACTTTGTTAATATTATACAAATGCCGCATTAAGAAGCTTACTTTTGTGCTAAATCTATTAAATTAAATAAATCCAATGAGCCTAAACACGGCAAGAGTTGTAATCATAAATTAATTTCTTTAGGTATAATAAGTGCGTTACAATACTAAAGCTACTTGCTATTATTAGAATACTCTTATACTTATTTATAATCACACTTGTTTCATAAGGTTCACTAAAGATTACAAGAAAATTTGCAGCGTGGCCTTTCTTTGCATAATATAACAAATCGCAAGTTAAACCTCTCTAAGGCTTAATAAGAATATTAATAATATGCTGCTTACCAAGCCCTTATAAGATTACTATAAACGAATAACTTTACAAAAAAAGTTAAAGCTAATAATAAATATTTATAAATTAATGTAAGTATTTGATTTAATATTTAAAGGCTTTTAAAGCTGCAAGCGGATTTTGATAGTATTATTGTCGTGCGTAAGTACTTCTTAAGAGAGGTAGTAGCGGAAAATTCCATTGTGAAAAACAATACTCTCAGCTTATAGGATAAGAATAGCCACATATGATTTTATAAAAATGTAAATATAACTACGAGGAAAGGCTTTTTTAAAGGGCAAATGTCGCCATATTGCATATGTTAAGAGCAATGAAAGCGCTTGGTGAGTACGAAGGAAGACCTTATAAGAAAGCCTGCGGACAATTAGGAATACGAGTAGAAGAAGCAAGCTAAGTAAAGAATCTTTTTATGTAGTTGTTAGTTCTTGCTAGTGGCTTGAGGAAAAATACTTATAATTATGATAAACACGTCTTAGGTATTATTTAAGAAGAAAAAGATCTTAAACGTTAGGGCAATGAAAACGTATAGTAAGTAAAGTAAAGGCATTGCAATGCTTGCAAAGCAATGCATTAGTCGTATTGTTTGTAGTGAAACCCTTAGGAGGTCTGCTAGTAAGGCCTGGTAGGCGCCAGCGAGAAAAGGGATAAGTGTAATTAAGGCGAGGGTGCCCGCTCGAGATCTTACTTTCGTAGGTTTAAATAATTTAATAGTAATAAAAAACATAAATACAATGAAACTAATATAAAATAAATTGATTTAAAATAAAAGTAATTTATAAAGCTACGCTTGCTCGACTCTATAATTCAAATAATTAATATTAATAAAAACGTTATAAATACGTGAAATACTTTAATATAAGAACCAACAAATACCTCCCAAATTAAATAATATACAAGTAAAAACGACTAAGAAGCAAAAGAGAAATAATACCGCTTGCAATAATTGCCCATATTAAAATAATATTTATAATAAAAACAAAAAAAACCTGAGATTTAAATGAATGTAGTGATTAAAAAAGGTAATAAAGATAAAGAAAAAGAGATAGAGAAAAAAGAGGAAGGGAAGGAGAAAGGAGGAAGAGAGGAAAAAGAGGGAAGAGAAGGAAGAGAGGAAAGAGAGAGAAGAGAAGAGGAAGAGAAGAGGAAAACAAAACAGTAGTAAAATCATAACTTACAATTATGCCCTTAAATAAGAATAAATGCGATAACAGGAATAAAACAAAGTTGTAAATGTCTTTAAGTTAAGTGCAAATTATTAGGACTAAGAAAAGTTACTAATTTAACCTTATGTAGCGTAAGGTTTTTAATCGAAGGTAGTAGATATTGATGTAGTGTTAAGAGTAGTTAGCATTTGACTAGCCTAAAGCGACGATTGAAGTTGATTGCCCTTAAATAATGGCTATTAAATGGCCATTGAGTTATTAGCGTAAGGAAAGTTTGCAGGTTATTATTTATTTTTTGATGGAGAATAATAACTTAAATTAGTTATTAAAAGTGATTACCTTAGTTTCGTAAAGAGGTTCCCTTTAAGCCTATACCTTTACTTTATTTTATTAAAGGGCTAAATATAACATATGCTTTTGAATGGCGAAGTTACAATATTGCATGTGATGTTGCTATATACTGTAGCATATGATAAAATAAGCATAAATTAAGCGATAAACTAGGGGCAAATTTTAGAGTTTTGGAATAGCTTGCTAAAGTGAATTATAATAAAAAGCTTTAAATTGAGTATTAATTATTAAAACCAAAAAAGGTTACTAAGGTAATTAGAGTTTTAAGAGTAGTTAGCATTTGAATACCTTAAGCAATGTTTAAAGCTAATAGTTCTTAAATAATAATTATTAAATAATTCCTAAGTTACTCTTGTTTTTTAATAAGAAATAATAACTTAAACTGATTATTAAAAGTAATCACCCTAGTTTCGTAAGGAGGTTCCCTTTAAGTTTACACCTTTGCTTTGTTTTATTAAAAAGCTAAATATGGCATACGCTTTTAAATAAGAAAGTTATAGTATTGCATGTAATCAACTTATAGAAAATAACCGCATACTTTTATTTTGTTCTTGTATCCTTTCCTTACTTGCTTTATTATTTTACTACTTAGTCTTTTTAAGCATCAAATAAGAACCACCGCCAAATGCAGTCTTATTTCTTTACTGCAAGTGCAGATGTCGACAAAACATTGCCCACTACTATTATTAGCTTTAATAAGCTAGAGGTCAAATGTGTTTTAAATTTTTTGTTATTGAGAACACAAAAGCACTAATTAAAATCCTTATGCCGCACCTAATAAGTACCCCCGATTTAATTGAATTGTTTCTAAGCCTTAAGCGTATAAGAAATGCTTATTTATTATTACAGCCCTTAGGACTTCTACAAGCCGTTTTTCATCTTAAACGAAAAACAAATTCTAGTACTTTGTAATTATAATACTATTACTTATGTTATATAAATTTACTTATACCTTGCATTAATCTTTCCTAATCTTTCTTAAATCTAATATTATAATTTTATTAACTATTATAAAGCCTACTTTTTTAAAGATTAACTATTTAGCGTTAGTAAGCACATTAACTTTTTCTTAAAAGAAATACTTAAAAATGCTTTTTATTTAATAAAGCGTAAAATGGCTTATATAATAAGTTAAGTAAGTCAAGATTTATTTAAGATAAATTATAAATTAGTTCTAATGGTACAAATACTAATTAAAATACGCTTTATTAAGTGCCGTAGTGTAAGACACTTAATTTTATTAAGAAGAATAGTTCAAATCTCTTGTAAAGGTAAAGTTAAGATAAGTATAAATTATTTAAACGCAAACCACTTAAGCTAATCTCATTTTTAAGATTCTACTTTTAAGCTAATAGACAACGAGAATTTTTTTATAAATATATCTTTACTTAGGCTGCTTATATTATTAATAATAAATAAGACTTAAGAAACTTTGAAAGCCATTAAGGTATACTTTTAGTTTTATAAGGCAATAGACTTTGTTTAAGCCATCTTTTAGGCAATTATAAAAGAATTATTTAAGGTAGAGGTTTTTATTTTTAGTAAGAAATTAAAAATAATACTAGCCTTTAGCACATATTCTTAATAAACCTTAGAGGCTTAGAAACTCTTATTGCCCTTTGTAAAGCAAGTAGTTTTATAATAAAAAGAGATATAAAATTATTAAAAGTATTCTTGAAGAGGTTTAATGTTTAATTGGAATTTTTGTTCTTATAACTATATACAAAGAAAGAAGTGGTATATTAAGTACGTTGCTACATATTAAATGCTATTATATTTTATTTAAATAATACTAAGTGCTAAATTTAAAATATATAAACTTATAAAAACCTTCGTAATACTTATTATTATCTTACTCGGTGGCTTTGTTTTATTATAGCATATATAAAGATTATAGTATTTTAAAGGTTACAAATAAGCTTGTAAATTTATATTTATAAATAAACTTTGCTTTTTATAGCTTATATCTTTTGGAAATAGTGAATTTGAGATATTATTTATAATAATGCGTTTTAACTTAAGAACTTTTTTTCTTGCATTTGCGTGAAGTTTTTGCGCAAATTTTACTATTTTCTTATTAATACCAAAACCGTTAGGAATTAGTAATGCAATGTAAGTCTTATTATTAAAAACTACTTAAAAGTAATTTTAAGAAA
Organism: Cadophora sp. M221; assembly: GCA_017366145.1. Classification (NCBI taxonomy): domain Eukaryota; kingdom Fungi; phylum Ascomycota; class Leotiomycetes; order Helotiales; family Ploettnerulaceae; genus Cadophora; species Cadophora sp. M221. The sequence continues at coordinate 12,988 of JAFJYG010000546.1, forward strand.
GTAGTAGTTTTAATTTTGTATTAAAAGTTTGAATGCGTTTTTATATATACTTTTTAGTAATTTGCGCAATTTCAAATAGCTTTGCTAAATTAACTGGCATTAGTGGTAAGTGTCTTTAAGAATTCCTTTCCCAAATAAAAAAATAAATAAAGATTGTCTCCTACTTCAACCTTTGTTCTTTCAACTTCCTCCTCTCTTCTTTCAGCCTTTGCTCTTCCTGCCTTCTCCTCTGCTCTTCCAGCCTTCTCCTCTCCTCTTCCAGCCTCTCTTCTTCCAGCCTCTCTTCTTCCAGCCTCCTCCTCTCTTCTTCCAGCCTCTGCTCTTCCAGCCTTCTCTTCTTTTCTTCTAGCCTCTACTCCTCATGCCTCCTCCTCTCTTCTTTTAACTTCTCTTGCACAAGTTGCTCTCTCTTCAAACGTGCTTAAACTTGTTTGCGTTTAGCTTTCGCCTATGCTAACTTCTCCCGGTCCCGCTTTTTTATCTCCTGCTTTTTCTTTTCCCTATTTTGCTCCCTTACTTTTTTTTCGCCCTTACCCTTACCTACTCCCACTATCCTAATTTATTTAAGGTATCATTAATATTTTTAATAGTATCTATAAAAGTTTATACTAAATTATCTTTACTACGTTAAGCGTAAGTAAATAAAATATTATTAATATTTTTCTTTATACCTTTAAGACTTTTTAAAAAATTGCTATTAACTAAGGACTTAAAAACATAATAATTAAATTCTTATACTAAGTTATTATTTTTACTATTTGTGCTTATTAGTTTACTAAAAAAGACAAGATATATTAATTTTTAAATAAAAAAATATATAATGCTTTTACTTAAATACTATTATTTGCTATAAAAGTAAGTTACAAATAAAAAATCTTAGTTTTTTTTACACGCCTTTATGAAGAGAATATTAAATTTACTAAGCATTACTACATTATCTTTAAAGGTAACATAAAAAGGTAGTAATAGTAAGTTATTAAGTTACGCAATTCTTAGGCTTAAATACTTTTTTAAGGCATGGATTTAAAAAGTATTAAATCCTAAAGTAAATGCAAGATCGGCAAGGCTACGTAATATAATGAAGTTCGCCTTCTTAATAGGCGCTCTTTAAATATAATTTTTTTTAATACAATTTACAAGCATAGTAAAGTAGTCGCGTATAGCTAAGGCAATAAGTTATTAAACCCTTAGGTTTGCGCACTTCATAAGCGTTTTAGTCCAATTTAAGAAGTCTTTTGTGATTTGAATTTTAACGTAGCCTTTTCTTTAATTCTCATTGAAGTAGGTGCGCATAAGAGTCTCGCAAATACTCTTACGTTTAAAAACAATTACTAAACACTTAAGGCAATTAATACAAAGCTTTCAATATTGAATATCCTTTAAAAAAATTAAATTTGTACAAAGCTATTAATTATCTTTAATTTTTCTCAAATTATATTGTATTCACAATCGCTAAACGCGCTAAAAATTTCCCTTCTTATAGCTTATTAAAATCTTTTGTTAATGCACTCGGCGCCCTTTCTTTTAAGGCTTTTATTATTATTATATTAATTATTTTTAAAGCATCTTTCTTTACTAAACTCATAAAAACCTTTTTAATATAATAAAGATAATTCAAATATTTTTATAATGCAACGATTAGTATACGCCATAAAAGAAAAGGATATACTTATGTTTTTATAGCTTATGATCATTATCTTTTGTAAAGTTATTAGTCTTATGCTGTTCCAAACGCCTGGAATATTTAATAAGGCGTTAAATTTAGTTGTAAACCTCTTATCTAAAAAAAGTCCCTTTAGGTTCTTTAGCTTATAACCCCGCAGGTAAGCCTTTTATTACAACTTTGCCTTTGTGTTGCGTTGAAAGTAGTAGTGCCATATATTGTAATATGCCTTGCTATTAATTAGCCGATTTCTATTGAAATATTGCTTGTTAAAAAATATTTTTAAGTTTTTATTAATATTTAGCGAAGGTTAACTTTCATTTAAGGCAAAAAGTAATTATACTTATTAAAGGTATAAAAATCAATCGTCTACTACTTATTAGTTAAAAGAAAGAACTTTCATGCGGCTTGAATTTTGTGCTGTTTATAAAAACACTTGATTTAAAATTCTTACGAGAAAATCAACTCTAAATATTTATTCGACTAATTAATTAGGAGTTTAAAAGCTATAATATTCGAGTCACAAAGGGCAAGATTAAGAATTTACTAATTAACTTTTGCCTTAATATAATTTCGTATTTTTAAATAGCAATATTAATCTTTACAAAAGTACTCTTTTAAATACTTAATATGCTTTTTATTAAAATCTTAGTACTTGTACTACTAAAAATAAAGTACGTTAAGACTAATACGAGCAAATTCTTTAAAGATTTACTATTGCTTTACTTCAAGTTTTAAGTTTTCTACATAAGCTTAAGACTATTTTATAGCTACAAACTCATACTTTAAGTATTAAGAATTAAAAATAGTCTCTTTTAAAATTAAGAATTTATACACTTAATTATTAATTAGTGTCTTAAAATAAACACTTCCTAAAACAAATGCTAATAACTCCTAAAATTAATAAATCCCAAATTTAATTATTCTTAAACCTAATGAATTATAAATGCTTCTCAAATTTAATAGCTTTTGAGTTAATACTATTTAAAACCAATGAATCTTAAAACGCCTTCCAAAGTTAATAAATACCAAATTAATATCTTTAGAAATTAATAGCTTTTACTTTGCTTATAATTGCCAGTAGTTTAAGTTACCTTAACTAAGCTACTAGCTATTGACTTATTAAGATAGCCCACGAATATTTTAAGTTATTTGCCTTCTTATAACAATTATTTCTCTTTATATTTATTTAATATAACTTTTATTATTTCAAATTACAGCACAAAGATTAATATAAATCTTATACTTACAATTAAAATATTACAATAAATATATATACTTAAGCGCTTATTATCTTCCCACAAGGTAATACCAAGCTTAAAGAAGAAAAAAGCATTTTTTTTCGAGACATATTATAAAACAAAATATTTTAATAGTAACACATTTGCAACTTTAATTATCACAGCCAAACTTATATCACATAACCAAGTACTAGTACTAGCTACTAAAGCTATTAAAACGCTTAATGAGATATTAAAGTTACTATAAGATTATTACTAATAAGTCTTTAAGCTTAGTTTTGGTAGCTTTGTTATTGTTGTTTTTAAAAAGCCACTTTTTATGATTTTTTTACAATAAAGCGCTTTTAGGGTGCTAATAAGGTTTGCATACTATAATCACTTGGCTATAAAAACTTACATTAAATCCTTAAATGTTTCCGCCTTAACGACTCTTACTTTGCAGTTTTTGGCTACGATCTTATCTCACTTGTACATATTGTATGCTCTCTCTCTTTTTTTACTAAGCTTTAGCTAATGATTATAATAAAATAAGTAAGTATTATTATTTTATTTATAACTTCTTTTACTAATTAATAAAAATTCTTAATAAGCTTGCGTATCTTACTGCAAATAGCTTAGAACTGGGCCCTTACAAGTACTTAAATATTATTCTCAACGCTAGTAGTACTATTAAAATTAGTAAGTAAAAATTGGATTTATTATATTTGTACTAATGCATTAAATAGTAAGTCATAGGTTTTGCAAAGAGATTCCCTTGAAACAAGACTTAAAGGCTTTAGGGTATGTAATTATAAAACTTATACAAAAATATCCCAATAGTAGTGAGTTTATTGGCCTAAAGGACTTTAAATACTAGCCTTCCAATGAGAATACGATTAGCTTTTTAGCGATAACCACGTCAGCGACGTCGCTTAAATAGCTTTTTTTTTGTAAATAAGTTTAATTTTCTAAATAATATGTTACTAACGTTCATAGCATTTGCTCTTAAATTGTAATTAAAAATAAAAAAATTAAATAAATAATAGCACTTGCGATAATTACTACCTACTAAAGATAGCATTATAAATAAGATTAAGTTTGCTCTTAGTGTATATATTACTATTATATATTTTTACAATAATATACCTAAGAGATAAATTCTTAGTTATAGCGCAATATTAAGTACTATTCTTCGTGACTTGTGGTAAGCGCATAAAGTGCATGTCACTTCCTTATTTTATTCTTAAATCTCTTTAAAAGAGCCACAAATAGTAATTAAAAGAAATAGCACTTTCTCTTCCTTCAAATTGTTTACCTTTGTAAAGCTAAAAGCGGAATTAATGTAACAAGCGATTAAATACTATTAGTATTAAGATTAGCTAAGATATTTATTATTAATCGTAAAAAAGTTTCGTATCTTTATTTCAAAGAAATATTAAAGAAATAAATTTGCTAAGATATATAAGCTTTTAGCCTAAGCATTCGTAAGTATTATATTATTCTTATAATTCGCAAATATATTAAAATTCTTACTTATATATAAAGTTAATTATACTTGGTGATTACATTACTCTAATTGCTTTTTAATAATAAAAACTTTGAAGGTTTTGTTATATTTAAATTTTATTATAATGAAGAGTATTACTAATGTATTTTTAGTCGGTTTGTATTTTTCTTTCAAAGAAACTTAGTTTTTATATTAAAAACTAATAAATTTATTATAATAAAAAAACATTAGGTTTATTAGAATCAATGGGCGATTAAAAGCCTTTATCATATGTTTAAGCTTGAAATTTAATATTACATTTAGTTTAGCTTTTTTGGTCTTTAATACGTTTGTTTCTAAAGTTAGTTATAATAAATTTCTTAAGAATATAGCGTAAGTAAAAACGTGTTATAATTATTTAAAAAAGTAAAGAAAAAAATATAAAGTAGTATTTTATTAAGCATAAATTATCGGGGCTTTAAAAGTTATATGTGTTGGTACGCAAGGAACTGCTTGTGTTGAAGTTCTTTGGAAGTGGGCCTGAGGCAGTACGAACCTGTTTCAGACTCCCTTCGGAGGGGTATACATGTATATATAAACCGCCTCCAGCACTTCTTAGAAGAGCCAGACTTTACAACCATACCATACTTTTGACTGACAGTCTCACTGCACTTACGTATTCAATATATTGACGAACGTTTGGTGCTTTCTTACCGGTACTGCATCGACAATATGACTTTTCACTATTACGTAAAATACTAAAGAAAGAAAAAGTAGTACGAATTAGTAAAGTAGTAAAAAGCAAAAGATTAATTGAGAAGTGCTTCTTTTCTTAAGTTTAAAGGAAAAGGTTTGATTATATATATGTTAAGTAAATGGGTTTAACTAATTGCAGGTGTGAAAGGAGCATACCTGGCCGTTTAATAAGCTCGCGTAAAAGGTGCCGCTAATCATGTACCGCAACAAGTCTTATTAATATAATATGTATATTAATATTAATGTTATCGTTAACTATTATATGTACAATTAATTACATAATATTATTGAGAATACGAAATATTTTATTTATAAAATATAATAAGTTAATAAAAGTAATATCAAAATTACGACAATTTAACATGTAAACAAAGGGGCTGATTTGTATTAGACTATTTAGTATGTTATCAATGAATCATAAACTCATCCGGCTTATACACACCAACATTCTGCCCTTTCACTGCCTCTCCATACATGTATCCATCCACATACGCTTCGCCAACTAGCAAATAATCCCCCCCTTTCCTTCTCAAAACAACAGGATATCTGCACCCAAGTAACACGCAGATAACATCTCCCTGTTCTGCACACGCAGGAGCAAGCCCCACAATATTATCTTGCGAGACGAAAAATCTCCGCCTGTTCATTGTCAAGCCCGCAGAAAGAATAGCCGATAACTGTACCTTCTCCTCTTCGCCTTGTACACTATCATCGTCGTCAGCCAAGGAGGGCGTGGAACTCTCAAGTTGGGTCAGTGTACTGGGTCGAGATGGTGGATTAAGTCGCAGCATATCCGAATCTGACAAAAGGTCATCGGAAAGCGAAAAAATGGCCTCTAGTTTAGTCACGTAGATTTGTTGATCATTATGATCCCAAGTCCCACACGAGATAGTCCGTCCAAATACAGCTTGGGCAGCGGTAGAATTCGAATGCGAGCTGACGAAGATGTTCCACCAGTCGTGGAAAGCCTCCAAAACTGGGACGACCTCGCTGGGTGGTCGACGAGAACGTTGTATGAATGCCATACCGACAGTCTCGATAGTATCGATGATAAATCCCGAGGCCTTCAAGGCGTAGCCATGGGAGAGGAACCGAAAGTTCGCGGGAGCGTCTCCGGATGCTGTGAAGGGCGGTTGGTGGTGGTGCAGTCCTACCACTGTTGCACCTGAGTTTGAGGGCGGGCGAGTCCTAGTGGAGACTTCAGTATGCATGCTCTCAATGTCTCGGGATCGCAACAAAGGGTCCAATATCAGATCTTAAATTGCGGAGAAGTTCCAAGGTGGAAGCCACTAACCAATCTGGTGCCCAAGAAGGGAGGCCGTACTGGTCTACGTCGTTTTGCTTGACGCAGATCACGTCGAGTCTTTGGGAGCTGGTGATGATGTGGCGTGCTGTATGGGTATAAACATCTCGCACTGAATGCGAGTAATCTATCATTCCGAATGTGTTGAAGGATTCCGAGACGCCGATTAATGCATATACTTTGTCTTTTGGATCGGTTGACTTTTTGCTTTTGTGTGTGAGGAGGAGCTCAAGAAGGGGCGGTGCAGAAATGTTTCGGGAGAAGCGGGAGAGTTGCAATCCTCGAGGACCACCGAATGTGAGGGTCCGAATGTAAGACGGTTGTTTATAAAACAGCGATTGCAAGTTGTCACTGACTTCTTTCAGCAAATCACAGACTCTATCCAACTCTGTCCAAGAAATCTCATGGTTGCCGCAGTACACAGTTGCTTTTTTGGCACTGCTAACTTCCTGGATGACCCAAATCCGCCACCAATATTGTCTCCGAAACAACGAAACCAACCCTTCAATAACCTCTTTCTGCTTCGGGTCTTCCACCAGCCTCCTAACTTCTTCTGCCGATGCGCATGTGTTCAACTCACGTGCGAACATCATAGCAGCTGCACTGCGATTGGTTTCCAAGCCAAGGAACACGGCGACGCTCTCTGCGTGCTGGTAAACAGCTCTCATATTCCTTGTCTGTATATTCCTCTCGGGAATGTCTTCTTGGTTAATACAGATCGCGTCCACCCACATCACTAGATCCTGCTCCCCAGGCCTGGGACGAAGACGTTGAAGAGCGTGTTTCAGGTTGGGGGTGACGGATACATGGTCGGTATCGACTGTTACCAGTTGAGACCCAGCGCTTTCGCCCCATACGTAGGAGAGTGCGATATAGGGGGGTGCTTCGGGGAAGGTGGTGTGGAAGAGACTGCATCGGATTGGCCAGTCGCAGTCTGGAGCAGCGTGGAGCTTGAGGAGTCGGACTGACCCTTTAGTGTTGTCTAAAGGCCTGTAGAGATATTTTCGGTATATGGCTAAGTTCCTCTCGATAGAATTATGCCTAGATGCAGGCTTCATGTTCTCGGGAGTTGAGGTGGTTGAGATGGACAGGCAATCAGGCAAGGGCAGTAGAAGCTCGTGGTCCTTGAAGTTTAGAAATGGTGATTGGCGTTGTGGTTATAGACTTTTGACTAAGACCACCACGCGAATTGGTAGACTTTCTACAGAGCGTATGTCGGATCGTGTGATGTTTCGGGGGCAAACGGTCAGTTTCCGGAGGTTGTAATTATTTGACGTAAGCACACGTGATTTCGGCAATATGTACTTACAGTAGTTACAATTGTGATAAAGTTATGATTATATCCTCCCCCCATTGGTGTCCTCTTTTCTTTGTCCTCGACCAATGTACAACTTTTAACGAAATCTGTGTACGTGGACATCAACTCTGGTTTCAGCTAAATCTGCGGTTCGGGCTGGCTCAAAGACTTAAAAAGACTTTTGAGCTCAATCTGACCCGATCCGCAAATCCTGCATTTCTCAGTACTGTCCTTTTCATTTATGTTCTACCTCTAGTACAAGTAATCTGTCTGGGTAATCCACACCACCTCAATGCATGTCCAATTTGTTGGAGTACTGTATCGTCCTTCGTGCTTCCTCTGCTTCGAGTCTGGGGAGCTCACTAGAAAGACATCAGAGCAAACCAACTCTGATGAGTTGAGATAATCTTCGGGGTGTACTGCTTCCCATCAAAGCACGAGTCTCAAGATCATGCGAATTTAGGCAAATCCTACCGGGGCTTGGAACGGAGGGGTCAAACGGGGCTAACAGGCAATCCATCTTGCTAGTTGTACTGTACGAATATATGGTCTTGAGAGGGAAGGGCTCATGATATGCTGCAGCAGACTCCGTGTCGGTTCCTCAAAAGAAACGATTGATATCCTCCCCATCCATAAGCCCCAAATCACCCCACTCCCCACCCATGGGCATGAATTGCGTATACCCATCCACAGCCCCAAATCCCTGCTCACCGGTGACCAACTCCCCCACAGCCTGAAGATCTAACCACGAGAACTCATCCTGCTGGTTAAACATATTGACCTGCTGATTCCTCAACGGAGGTGGCACGAAGCCATTCGAATCGGGTACATTCGTCGCCCCGGGATTTGGAGTCTGGGATGCTCGAGTCTGGGTCTCGGAGTCTTTTCGCTGCCAGAGTCGGTCGAGGAGTTCCGAGTAGCGTGATGTGAAGTCATTAGCACGGACGCTAGCCTTCTGGAGATGTCGAATCACGTCTTTTATCATGTGCCTGATGCCAAGTTTCTCTTGAGTGGAGAGGACTTCGAATGACCATGCCTGGGAGCTTGAGATGAGTGCGTTGGAGTGGGGCGGGGTGGTTTACCTTGTACAGAAAGACTGCTGAGTTGACGCAATATCTGGCCGTGTTAGGTGAATTCAGTATGTGTGTGACTAGCTTACAGGGAGAAGCGGAGTGGGAGATATCGCAAACAATTTTCGGCATCGATGTAACTGTTGATGATGCTGAGAAGTGACTTGGCGGCATCTACTGATTCGTATATGAAGCGTGCATCGGGTAACGATGGTATGCCGTTGTGAGGAGGCTCGTTAGTTGACACGGCGCCTGAAGTTTTGGCTGCTACGGCACGAGTGACTGTTGCCTGGAAAGCATATGCGTTGGTATAAAGCCGTAGGTATTCATATGACATCTGAAGAGTCGCTTTGATGTTTGGTGGACCTTTTCAAGTTAGCTTACTGTCGATATGCAAGAGAGACACTCACAAGTCAATGTGCCCCAGACACTCCTCCAGCTCTCGATCGCACGCCTGAAATCATCTACATACTTCACGTAGTTTCCCGCTAACATTAGCTTCATACTGCTACCCATACCAGAATAGAGGACATCGTGGACATTACTGAAGAGTTGAGTGAGGTCTAGATTAGCTTGCAGCACACTTGCGTAGTCTGTCTCGTCTGATGTCTGTGGCTGCAAAGGACGGAAATCATCAAACACTTGGCGACCATGACGACCAATGCCCGAGAGAACTACGGGTCCTCGAGACCAGAACGCTCTTCCGATACGAGCTGAAAGCTGCCTGTCAGAAATATAACAGGCTAGAAACCTATTAGCACAGCTTAAAGCGAGTTGTACAACCTGGAATACTTGCCTGCCCACGTGACTCGCCGCCTGTTGAAATGAGCCGCCTTGTCCTCATCATCATGCTTGATTGCAGTTCGATCGAGGCCCAAGAAGTAGCCGATCCTCAAGGCTAGGCCCACATGCATCCATGCAGCTCGATCTTCTTCGCCGCATCCGACTTCTTTACCTTCCGATAGGGAGTCTTGGGGCTCCCACTCGGCTAGTAACAGGAGGGCTTCCACAGCCTCAACATCGCATTTCTTGCCCGCGATTATTTCAGACACAAGCTGATGCATGTAACTTGAGCAGGTGTGAAGTATGTTGTCTGGTTGGGGCAGATCACGAGCTGCAACGGTGATCATGGCCGTCAGAAGATGAGGCTCATTAGTGCACATGTATTGCAAAGACTTTGTATCAAAACATCGTCTCGGAGCTATAGGAAGGTACGGATGGTAGTATCGCTGAAAACTACCGCTTTGTCAATACTTTGATTACACAGAGGGATCTGGCCATAGAATATTACCGAGTTATCAGTCGAGATATCTGTGCAGCAGTCAATAGACCCTGGGTCACCACTTCAGAAAAGTTAACACTGGAATTCACAAAAGTTTGACATCTACGATCACTAATCCCAAGACATGCTCACAGGCACGTCTTCGGATCAAGATCCCAGATCTTTAAGCAAAGCAGGTGGGGATTTCTACATACATGCATATTGCAGCTGTCCGGGTGGAAACTGGTCAACTCTGGCGGAGCCATTGACAACTGTTTCTGGTGACATAACTATCGGACGATCTGAAGTATGGGATCTTTGGCCGGGAGTTGCATACGTATCGAGTTGGGCAGCTTGGCTGAGCATGTTCAATGCTTCGGAAGTTGCATGCAAATCCGTAGAGGCAATGGTTTCCTCGATATTGGCAGAAGATATCGGCCTATCCTGGCAATGATCTGGCTCGTATGCGTCTCTTCCGCTCGGCGATGGTGGGGAGAAGTGGTTTTGGATGCCGGCGGCATATGAAGTTGAGCTCGACTCTTCTACGACCGGCAATGGCCTCGAAGGACCATTATGCGAGACAGTTGCAGTCTGAATTTCGATAATCAGTAAAGAGCCGCAAGAAAAAAAGGCTCTTAAGCTGATACTGACGCTTCTTCGCACACGCTTCCCGCCCCTCCTTGAGATTGCGAGAACACATTCCGCTTGATCTCGAAGGCATGATTCACAAGGTGGTATTCCAGGTTGTCCAACAGAGCCCCTGGCAGCATTCGTGAGACTGTGCTACGAGTAGATTGCAGAGCTGTGCTTGAGAAGCCAACTCACAAATTACACTTTGATTTTCGTTGCCGGCATCTGAGACAAGCTCGCGAGATCCGTTTCACTGGCTTTGATTGCTCCTTGTCCATCCGGCGGTTGCTGTCTGCCGGGTATTGCCCCGCATCACCCGTGAAAGTCTCACCGGGTATCATTGTAAGATCTTACCTAGATTAGATTGGAGAATCTGGGGAAGTGAAGTGAAGCTCTGTGCAGCCGGCTACAACGTTGACGGATGGCAATTAGGAGACGGAGAACATGGTGGGCGTGTGGGTGGATGGGTAGACGGGAGTTTGTGGTGAGATCAGTAGCCGACAAGCGGGGTATGAAGGTGTTGAGATGGAGAATGACAGGAGGCTGGGTGAGATTGAGATCTCGGAAGCGGATTGAGGCAATTACCGCATGCCAAGTCAATAACCGACCGCCCGCCCTTGTGGCCGTCCCCAGCTGAGGGGAGGGACCTGCCATTCATTACCCATCCGACAGTAATTGTTCTCTATCAACTCATGTCATTTGCCGCCTTCACAACTAACTTGTTTCATTTGCCGTCCTATGTTCCACATTACTGCAAGTGCACACTGCTGTCTCCATCTTATCGCAGCCTCGCATCATTATCATGATCAATTGCCGCCCCCGGTAAACAAGGGAAGCGCTCCTTGGCTCCATGCACGCGGGGTATAGTCCGGGGTACGATCGGCAACGACATGACAAAAGTCAAATCGATCCTGTACAACAAGTAAAAGTATATATGAACCTCCAATTGTCCCCTGGTATGATGGTATCTAGTTCTTGATCGCAACCACAGTCATCCCCATCAACTTCCTTATCCAGTTCGATTCTTTCTTCGCCACTCACCACAAGCAATGGCGACCGCCCCCCTAGGAAAGCCTGAGTCCGAATCTGCAAAGGCCCAGATGGAATTCGCGGAGGATATCGAGGCCTCGAGGACCTCGAGCAAGGACAACCACAATGTCGAGCGCGTAACTCTTACAGAGGAGGACGTAAGCTTTCTCCTATCAATCACACACTTGATCCTCCGAAGGCTTCCGGCGCTAATAATCGATTGATTCAATCTAGAACAAGAAGATCTGCCGTAAAACCGACAAAGTCATACTCTCTATCCTTGTCTGGGTCTACTTTCTCCAGGTCAGTACGGAGAAGTCCTAAACTCACCCTGGACCATCAATCGCTGACAATTGAGTACTCCAGATCTTAGATAAATCCGTCCTAGGATATGGAAGCATATTTGGGCTGCAGGAAGACACACATCTCAAAGGCAACCAATACTCCTTGGTGGGCTCCATCGCGCCAATTGCCCAACTAGCATGGCAGCCATTCTCGTCTATCCTCATCGTCAAGGTTCCCCACCGAATACTGATGCCAGCGATGATTTTGGGATGGGGTATCGCGCAAACTTCCATGGCAGCTTGCCACAGTTATTCTGGCCTTCTGGCCACTCGATTCTTCCTCGGATTGTTCGAAGGAGGCTGCCTTCCCCTCTTCAGCGTGATTACCAACCAATGGTACCGTCGTGCTGAACAGCCAATTCGAGTCGCTGCTTGGTATGGGACAAACGGAATGGCCACGATTATTGCATCGGCCTTGTCATTTGGGTTGGGGCATATTCCTTCAGAGACGCTCAAGTCCTGGCAAATGTGTGTTTTCTTCGGCGCTTTCACATACGTCTCTAACAAACATTCTTCTAGTATTTTCCTCTTTGTTGGTCTTGTCACTATCATCACTGCTCCCTTCGTGTACTGGAAACTCGACAACGATGTTGCAACCGCACGATTCCTCGACGAGACCGAACGAGCCCAGGCTATCGAAAGACTTCGAGCCAACCAAACTGGTATCGGCTCTCGCGAGTTTGAATGGAGTCACGTATGGGAAGTATTCCTCGAGCCTAAAACATATCTGTGGTTCAGCATGGCACTACTGTTGAATGTGGGAGCTTCAGTCACCAACACTTTCGGACCTTTGATTCTCAAAGGACTTGGCTTCGACAAATACATCACCTCGTTGTTGAACATGCCTTTCGGCGCCGTTCAATTAATTATCATCTTGATTGCATCATTCGCTGCCCAGAAAGCGCGTCTGAAGGCACCGGTCCTCGTAGTCCTAGTCGTCCCTGTTATTGCAGGTCTCGCAATGCTGTATGCAATCCCCAGAACCGACACTGCTGGGCTCCTTGGGGGATATTACCTCCTTGCCTTTCTATTTGGCAGCAACCCTCTCATCGTCTCATGGATTGTCGGCAATACCGCCGGGACAACCAAGAAATCCATTATCATGTCACTCTACAATGCCGGATCTTCAGCAGGGAATATTATCGGACCTCTTCTATTCAACGCTAAGGATGCACCCAAGTATCTACCTGGTCTCCGAGCTGTTCTTGGTATATTCGTTGCACTGGCGGCTATCATCTTGCTGCAGCTGGCAAACCTGGTGTTCCTAAATAAGATGCAAGCCAGGAAGCGAGTATCGAACGGGAAGCAAGCTGTCATTCACGATGCTTCCATGGAAGATCATTATGTTGCCGTCGATACCACCGCGGGCGTTGGTGAACATGCGTTTGACTTGACTGATCGTAAAAACGATGAATTTGTATATATTTACTAGGGATTGCGATTGGATTTGGGGCGTCATAGGATGCTGTATATATGGATTATGAAATTGCGATTGCGCCTTGACTGCGAGCGCATTGCTTTAGTTCTCCTCGAGTCACAATTCCTCCTGGGGCAATCTAGTCCTTCCCTTGTCTGACGGGTTAAAGAACGAGACAACTTGCGAGCTCGATTAAGTTTAGACAACATATTCAGCTGCTGTAATGACTCAGCGGGTGGAAGTAAAGGAACGAGGAGGGGGAACTAGTATGTGGATCTTAGGCGGAGTTCAAGTCACTTTCGCAGAGCCATTCCCCCGTGAAGAGTCTCTTTGATCTCGGCCATCGACAAGCTTCTCTCATCTCTAGTCCTCCTCCAAAAATTAGTCGTCCGCAAGACCTCATCATCCAACAAGAACCACCACTTGACCGCAAATCTCTCACCCATTTCCCAGCCTCGATCATCCCTCGGGGTATTTCCCCAAACTCTGACATCTCTCGTGATATCACCCCAGATCTCCACCCCGTCGATGATATGCTGTGATTGTAGCAATCGATCTCTAATGGCGGAGAAAGGGATTATATCTACGTAGGGTAAGTGCGGTGTAGTTGTTTGGAGAGGTGTAGGTGCCAGTGTAGCAGGAGTGGTGATATATGGCGGGATGTATATTTGTCGGCCGCGGATTTTCCTACAGTCTATCTGTAGGACGGATGCGTTCAGGAGCAGTGCAGATAGGGTTCCCAAAGCCCGAACAACAATTGAGTAGTCAACAAGTGGCGATGGCGTTGGTGTTGGCGTTTGGAACGTGCCAACTGTCGTGTTGGGATGTAGCGTGAACAGCTCCGGGTCTGGGCTATCGAACCCAACGATGGAGTCGGGATTGGCTCCAAGGCTGGGAAGTGTGGCCGAGAAAGAGTCATCCTGTGGCAAGGGCGGTTGGTAATTAAGTGAATCCAGAAAGAAGGAGTCAATCGAGTTGGGGTCTTGTGGAAACTCGGCTACTGTTTCTGTTGCTGTTGTCGTTTGAGAGATTTCGTTCCCTGTGTCTCCTCTGTGTGCGGTACTTATATCAAACCTGCTCTTTTGAATCCGACTCTTTGGTTCGACGATGTCACGCGGGGTTGACCGGACACACAGTCCAGCCTTTGGTTTCCTACCATATTTCAACCCTCAGCACATTGTCAGAAAATATCATCTATCTATACGAGGAAAGAGTAGCAAACTATGGGCCCTCTGTGCAATCCTGTTCTGGATTCTTCTCCGCGCCGCGGTGCCGTGCACCACCGTCCAATCATCGCCATTCCCATTCCAATCCCCATTCCTAGGGCCTGCCATTGTCTGAGATATGCTCCTTCGAACCGAATGCTCAAAACGATTTTGTGGGATGGATGTACGATTCTCGTTAGAAACTTGGGGCAGCTGGTCAGGAAGAAAAGCATGGTCATACTTATGTCGTGAAGTCATGGTCAGCAGTCTTGCTTCATGACAGGAGGCGATTACTCATCCTGAAGGTCGACAGATCACGAATGAACGCGGGCCGCAGAGACAATCTATTGGGGTGATCTTGCTGACCGGCAGTAGTGCTGGTCAGCCGTGGTCAGCCAGCTAGTTTCCTTGATACGATGAACATCCTTGGAGGCTCTTCCAACCAATGTGTAGTATCAGCAGCCACTAGTTGGAACTCGGACAGAGTTGAAGCATGAAAAAAGTGTGGCCTGGATTTCATCAAAGTAGGTCTCTGTCTCCGTCTATTCCAACGGTCAGACAAAGCAGGTCAGAGTTGCGATATAGGGTCTTTTCAAATGATTTCTCAGCTGATCCATCGAAGAATTGAGATGGTCGGGCAAAAAAGAAATGAGAAATGAGAAAAGCTGTATATATCATGTAGGGAACACCGAGTTAAAGGCTACCTACCAACACAGCTCCTACACACATTCAAGGCTTTCCACATCCAGTTCAATCACTCATCGCTCTGATACATAAACTAGAACAAAGATGTCCGGATTCCATCATTCACCAAGACCTGGCATAGTTCCTCATACCCAGCAATCTCCCCTTCTCGCCCGGGGCTTTCCTTGTCGGGAAAATCAGTGGTTATTACGGGTGGTGGCTCCGGAATTGGTCTTGCCATCACAAAGTCGGTCGCTCTGGCAGGAGCAGCGAACATTGCTATTCTTGGACGTCGCCGGGAAATCCTCGCCGAATCAGCAAAGGCAATTCACGAGCTGGTCGGAAACGGAACTAGGGTCTTGACGGTCAGCACTGATGTCTCCAAGAAAGATCAAGTTGACCAAACTTTCACTCAAATAAGCACCGAGATTGGGAAGCCTTTGGATATTCTCATTTTGAACGCAGGATACTACAATGGTGTTCGACCTCTTGGCACCGAAACTGTTGACGAATGGCAAACCGTTTTCAACATTAACATCCTTGGGCCATACCTGGTGTCTACAGCTTTCATTGCTAAAGCGGCATCCGACTCCACCATCGTGAACATTTCAAGTGCCATTGCACACCTTGACCCCTTCGCTGGATTCTCGTCATACGCTGCGACCAAACTGGCGGGCCCAAAGGCTATGCAATACGTGCAGGAGGATCGCCCTGGAATTCACGTGGTGGATGTGCATCCTGGACAGATCAGAGAGACGGACATGGCGGCTAAAGCGACTGGAGAGCACTACGAAGGTGTATCGCATATTGATGACGGTGAGTTCAGACGTGCTTAGACAGAATGAGAATAAAGCTAACACTGCGATAGCTAAACTGGCAGGAGACTTCGTTGTCTGGGCTGCTAGCAAAGAAGCTAAGTTCTTGAAGGGAAAGTTGGTTTGGGTGAATTGGGATGTCGACGAATTGAAGGCACGTGAGGAGGACATTGTGAGCACCCGGGTGCTGACACTTGGCCTCGAGGGATTCTATCCTAGTAAATACTAGACAGACGGGAACATTATGGGCCAGACATTACTGTAGAGAATATTACTTTGATATGACTACTCTAACTACGAATGGAGGGATATGTAGAATGAGATTTTCATTTGATGCGTGATCCCTCGGAGCTGTAAACAGAATTGAGAGAGAAAGCCTCAATTGAATCAGCACCACCACCGCGGAGACCCAGTCTTAGTTCATGCTGAAGATGGAATGGATTCCAACGATCCGAGTGTGGTTTTGGAGGGGGGTTATGAGGGAGGCCACAAGTCAAGTCACGGCCTCAAGCGTCACGGCGTTGAAGATCCGAGAGAATGGCACATTTTAACACGGGTTCGCAGGTTCTCATTCCACCCTCGTCAATCATTTTCTTTAATCCAGCCAACCGTACCCAATTCAGTCTCATTACCAGGCATTTAATAAATATATCTGAAGTTTGGATTCTGAAAACACCATTAGCTTTGAACCGAGCATCAAGAGATGGAAAACATACCTCGAAGTCAGTGAGATCCCCACCAGATTCCTCGACCGCGTTGAATTCAGTATCAGCTGCAGGTGGGGCAGCTGCATCTCTCTTCTTGTTTCGAGCCACGAGGAGGAATCTCAACGCAAGAGCAATGGCAACTTGAGTGACCGAACAAGCGAGGATGACCTTGCAGCCTGTGGGGTACTTTGGTGATTCCTTTGCGAGGAATGCGTGTGGGCCGATAATATTCCCAACACAATAAGTCATGAACACAATAGCGACACCAGTTGTGCGTTTGGTGTATCCTCCCAGATTTGTAGCCGGCATCTGGAGTGCGAGCACGAGGCCAGTTACGTAGGAGCCCGAGATATAATAACTAGGCCTAGGTCAGTAACGTGAACCAGCAGAGTGTTAGGAAATGCTTACCCAAATAGAACACCAACTTTCTCGGCTTGCGTCTCACGGCCCATTTTCCATAGTAGAGAGGCACCGACGATGGTAGGGAGCAAATACATCATCATGACAATTGTACGAATGTTCTTGAACCGTGATGCAAGGAATGTCCCGCCCAGGATCCAAAATACCTGGAAGGCTCCCTGTGGAATACCAAGAGCAGTGGTGAGGAGCGGCTTCTTGACAAGCCCCTTGATGATGAGCTTGCCAAAGTTCGCGATTCCGCCGTTGATGACCTCGTTGAGCAGCATGTAAAGTGCAAGAAGCAGAACTTGCGGGTCGAGAAGTGCCTCTTTGATTTGGTACCACTTGATAGTTCTGTTGAGCACTCCAGTTCGTCCAAGTTTAGCACGGCCGATAAGAACAGCTTTGTCCTCGAGGCTGAATCTTTTGGCGGAGATGATGTTGTCTGGAAGAAGCCAGAGTATCAAACAACCCCAGAGCACAGTGACTGCGCCGCAGATGAGGAAAATCAGTTTCCACACAGGAAACGAGTCGACTTGGCCGATGCAGTAGGTGAGAACGCCCCCGACCATTGAGCCAACGCCATTGCAGCAATAAAATACTCCAGCTCGGAATGGCTGTTCTTGCCGTGTGTACCACTTGAGAGGGTTAGCGATCTGTATAGATGAGCTGCCAAACACAACGTACCATGCCAACAATCATCATGAAGCAGGGGGTGATGGGAGCTTCAAAGACACCAAGAAGAAAGCGACATATTGCAAGCCCAGTGAAACTGCTGCATGATGCCGTGATCATCAGAATACTTCCCCAGGATATGATACACCCTGCCACTACCTTTGCCATCAACGTCTTCTGCGCTAGATATGACCATGGGTACTCGGCTTCAATGACGAATCAGCTCGATTCTTTCTAGGCTAGGGAATGGGTTGCATATACCGAACAAGTATGCAAAGTAGAATATACTGCCCAACCAACTGTATTGGTATAGTGAAGTGTTCGTGTCTGTCAGAATATCAAAGACTGCCGAGTATGCTAGTGCCGACTTGTCGATGTATTGAAGCACATACGTGCCAGCAAGAAGTGGCAACAGAATCAGATCAATCTTTCGGACCAATCGCCTGTTGAGTTCCTTGTCGGCAAGTAGTTCCTGGATGTAGTCTGGGCTGAAGTTATTGTCGCGGAGGAATATATCAGCTTCGTCCAGATTTGAGATCTCTCCAACACCGAACTCCTCCACTTTGGGGTCCGAGTCGGCCTTCTCCATCTTTTCGTTTGAGGGGTCCATGCTGCGGGGGTGAAGGCAGGTGAGGAAGCTTGAAACAGCGCAAGAGTGATTGCTTCGAACCTGGACGAGTCTCCTGTTCTTGTACGTTGACGCTGCTCGAAATCTTGGGCCATGTCAATAGGCAGAAAGGGGCCCAACGATAGGGATGATCCGAGGAAACGGCTCGGATATCCCGAGAACTCGTTCGTTACTTTTTTGTCACGATAAGACCCCTACGATTCATGAATATCCACTTCGGCGCCCACTTTTGCTCCATGTTTAGGGGAAAGGTCCCAAATAAATGACCGGGTGGCACAGAAAGCGGGCAAGAGAAAGTGGGGTGGCGGCAAACTTTGAGATGTGGAAAGAAATGTGGGAGGTTGGCAGGCGGGCGTACTGTACCCATCATCGACTTCATGAATGCATTTGATCTGGGATGAAGGAAGTTTCCCTGGATGAGAAACTCACTGAGCACGCGATTTTGTTGAGTACGATGAAGAAATAGCACTAATAAAATGAAATTATATCATAAAACTAAAACCAATTAACACTTGCCGTCTATTGTCCTGCTGTATCTTCACTTCGCTACAGTATTGACTCGACAGGGATGGGCATGCCACCGCGGGGTGGGCAAGGGTTGGTCACTTCTCTCGGAGTGCTCGCAATAAGCCAAGTTCTGATTGGAGGGACGATAGAGCTGTCGTTGGAGTTAGTTCGTAGGCGATGTTCCCAGGAGTATATTAAACATGGTGTTAAGCACCTCCCTACCCACCCTGCTTACTTACTTGACTAGATTCGTCCACATCATGGAAGAAGCCTGACCTCTCATTGGAGATGCCTGTGCATCTGCTCAATAATTCAACCTCTGTGCATATGCAGAGATTATTAGAAAGTGCTGGGAAAGCAAATGGCTGATTCTGGGAGTCTGTTGTTGGATCTGGTGGAAGTGAACTTGGTACCTTTCTCCACTTGTCAAGCTCCGTTTAATGGGGGCGGTTACTGCACGGTCAGCGATAAAGGGCTCCGGGTCACATGCTTGAAATCGAAATCCGAAAAAATAAAAATAAACATAAGAAAAATCGATTGAACTAATGTCTCCTGAGCGGCCTGTCTTTCTCGGACCATCTCTGCCAGAAACCCCCACTTTACGGTACCCCTTGTCTCTAAGACTACTATATTCGATAAGAGAGTAACGATAGACAATAGAATTACCAAGTTCTGTCATTAGTATCCCTGACTTCTTCTTTATATGTCGTCACATGTCTACAGGACTAATGCTATCGAGATATAACAAAAAACCCATATGTTGATTATGCTATCATTCTCATGAGATCCAAAAAACCCATCTTCTAATACACTCTATAATCTAACCTGCCCCCAACACGAAGGGACAAAAATCTGCAACCACTTGACCACAACCAAACTGTACATTCGATACCTGCCCGCAGTATGAATTGCATGATTGGACCAAGAGTGCCCCTGTGTGACCACAGAATTGGAATTGAACAATTGCACATTGACACATCTTGCTTCTGTTGTAGTGTACGAAAGTTTACTCAAAAGTGTGACTGGTTTGTTGATTTGTGGCACGAAGGTCCTATTTCCGTGTAAGGCGTGTTTTATTTGATTTGTTGAAATGATGATGAGACAATCAAATTGTCCCAAAATCGGGTGTATTATGCATCGCAGTCTGCTCGAAAGGGAGAAATGCATCATTGTTGTTGGACCTGTGGAGCCCCTTTGTGACTTTGTTGACTTTTCGCTTGTTTTCTTTCATACCCGAGTAATTTTTTTTTCTTTTGTAGCGAGTCAAGCGACCCTTTGCCATGTTTAAGATATGTACCAAAGCAGAGATAATTATCTTCAAGTTTGTTCAGTGGAAATGATTGTACTTGGGAAGGTAGACAACATTCGAACAGGGAACAGAAAATGGCCACAAGTACAAAGCTCTCCTGATACTCCCCTCATCTGACCTACCCCACACAACTCTGTACCATAGGCTCTCGATCGTCTATCATTCCTAGTATACACCACATTTCCAGCCGACGGTAGTATAGAACAACAGGGAACATGGCATACCATGGTCCACGAGGGAGAGTCCAGTCTAGCATGCCGGGCACGTATCACGAATCCGAGCGAGATCCTTATGCATATTCACCGCGTAGCACGAAACCCAAATCGCCCCCTCCCAAAGCTCGAGGTTATTCCTTCCCGCCCCCACCGCCCCTGTTTGACACTTCGCCCGAACCATACACATACGAAGACGAGGAGCCAGAACGCATCCCAATCGCCCCGATGCCATGGAACGGGTACTCGAGCTCGGCTTCGAAAGAGGAATTGATCAATTACTTCATCGATCGGGGATTTGACCCCAAGGTTGCGGCTGCGCAGATCGATCGTGAGTTCACGGCTCATGCACCGCAGCACCTTGCCGGACAGACTCACGCAGGCTTACCAAGAGCCCAGGTACCCGGCAGGCATACTACAGGAGAAGATCGTTGGAGAAACAGAAACAAGGATAGGATCCCAAGCCCAGAGCCAAGCAGACATACACGCCCTCAAGCTCAGCGACGAGAAAGACGCCGTTCTCCGTCCCCCTCTGGAAGGAGCACCCCATCTCCAGATTCAAGCCCGAGACACGGATATTATTTATCGTCGAGATACCGCGCTACGTCTCCGCCAAGGAGTCATGGGAAATATGACATGCCTCCGCATCCACCAAGTTATAGCACAGAACTACCCAGACGACCTCGTCGATCGGAGAGAGAAAGGGAGAGTGGCAGTAGACAGGAGAGGGCAGAGAGGAAGGAGAGTAGAACATGGCCGAGAGCGCCGACTCCACCACCTGCGGCTACCAGAGACGAGGCTGGGAGGGAAAGAAAAAAATCGACTCGGAAATACTAACCAAACTTACCTGAGGTAGGTGAGGAGAAATGCCTCTAGCTCGATTTCTTTGTTTTGTCGGTCTCGGCGCTTGTTACTGTAAATTTCCTCGCAAGTCGCACAAATTTTATTTTTATAACCAAATTTTCTTTCTGATATGTGAGAGAGACTGCGATGTGATTGATTAGTAGCCAGTAATCGAAAACTTCATTGTCGTTCGCATATATGATGAACTGCGTATCTCGGCGTCAGTGTGTCACTATGAATGTGGAGATATGACCAACCGACATCTACTGATTATCCGTAAGACTTACGAAACGTCCAGTAAAATATGCTCAGTTGTCAAAGTCGATTTGTTGGAACAAAAGATTGTGAATTGACATTCAATAACACAAAATCCGGAAATTACATGTGCTTGGGTTGTGAAAAATGCAGCATTGGGTTGCTTGGAGCTACAAATGTTAGTCTCCCTAGCCCGTTCACAGTGTCAGTGAGATTTTGCGGTGGGCTTGTGTGTGCATGTGTGTGCATGTGTGCTTAACATCGTTCTATCGAGCGGATAGTAAGTGATGTCCCAATTCATTACACATCATCCACCTCCCGAATTTCAAAGCCCAACATCTCATTACTCACAACCGAACTCTCATCCACCAACTTCGTCGCCGTTTCTACACCTGCCGCTGGAACACGGTACTCGAATCGCTTTCCTTTAGCCGGTACTCGCCCATCAGGGAGTGGGTACGGAAATGGAAGGTATTCAGGGAGGAGACCTAACTGTCTTAAAACGCAGGCCTGGTCCCATGCGATGTGCTCGTGGTACAAGCGATCGCCGCGCACATTAACGACGGAGGTGAATGGGACTCGAACATGTTTTTGAGTCGGAGGAATACCGGGAACACTGCAGATAATAGTTAGCTGACAATTTTAAATGGTCTGGAGGGGATAAGCACAGCCAGTCGATTACTTTGTCATGAGTAAAACGGAATATGAACTCGTCAATGACACGATCCGTCCCCACTGTTCGGCTGATGAGCTCCAGCTGCGTATCTTCAGGGTTGTTGAAGATGAAGTGATCGCGGTAGAAGGCTGTGAGTGCTTTGCGGCCAATACCTCCTGTCATCTGAAGAATTATCAGCGCGTATCTCACAAAGCTCCCCGTATCTTCTGAATACCGTTGGAATATGGTTGACATAGGGCTCTGCCACCATGGTTCCCATCGTCTTTTCGACATCTCGCTCTCCAAATTCAAAAAGGCAGTGCTCATCCCAGATCGCCTCAAGGTTGAAATGAGGACCTCCAAGATGCGCTCTGAGAAATCCCAGTGTGCGGGTATGCGCTACTCCTGCCGGGCCAGCTTGATACTGATCATAGCCTGGTAAGATAAAATTTATCGACGGTACTGAATCGTACGTGTGAAGTGTATCTGTCTCTCGAGACTGCTCGAATTTCTTTGAGCTGTGAAGCAGCAACGGTCCATTTGGGAAAGGAGAAACCGGTTCGTCGGTGAATACGACAAGAGCGGCCACTTTCGTGGCTCTGCACAGGTACCCCCACAGTTCTCGCGTCAGAGGAGAGTAGACTAGGTATTCATTGTCAGTCCGGAATTATCTCATCTAGAAGTTGCCGAAGAAGGCAGGTGAAACCTCGCCCAGCAACCAAATCACGATTTATATATATATATATATATATATATATATATA